>JZKD02S0275993.1:0-20466 GCA_000966675.3 Picea glauca | reverse complement strand
CTGGACCCCTGGATGCAAAGAAAACAACAAGTGGGAGAATGTTGGGTATGTGTTATATTCTTTGCATGTGTGTGTGTGTGGGTGCGTCAGATACGAAAACTGTGTCTGACGATCCCTTCACCTAGAGGTCTGTTGTGTGCGCAGAGTGCTTTCCTATGGGGGTCCCAAGGGGGGTCAGGTATGCCCCCCTGGTTACGCGTAGCGTTCGGGGCAGCGCCCCGAAATTTTTTTTTTTGGGCGGTTTTTTGCTATTTTTAGCGGATTTTTCTATTTTTAGCGGATTTGTAAATTAATCCCGAATTAAGGGATTAGGGTTTTGGTATCTAAGGAATACCTAAAAACATTGTATATATTGTATGGTGAATGGTGAAATTCGATATAATGAATATAAGAAAGGTTTTCCCGGTTGAGGGTTTCCGGTATAAAATCTTTGTGTACTCTGTGTATGAGCCATTGATTAATTTTTGTATTGCTTAAGAATCTATATGCATTGCTTTACTTCGCAGGTTTAAAAATTACAGATCAAAGGTTGAGGAGCGGAACTAGAGTAAGTCGTCAGTGTAGCTGAACAGTGCCTAGAGGGACCTATCAACAAAACAGTCATACAAGAGTTCGTTGAACAAGAGGTCATGGCACAAAAACAAGTCAAAGCATCTCGAGCCAACTCGAGGCTTTTGAAGCAGAACTAGTCAGATCATAGTGACTCGGGACTAGTCACAGGTGAGTGTTAGGGGCATGTTTTCCCTTGACCAAGTTTTGATGATCCTTGGTCATATTTGACCTGATTTTTGGACTTCAACAGGGTGCCAAAGGCAGAACACAAGATGAAGCAGAGATCACGGGATATCGACCACTTTTAGGGCCCTTTTTATGATTCGAGAATATGTAATGGGTATGGGATGTCGACCCATGGGTTTACCCATGCTTAGGCCTATTTTGTATGTATAAATAGATGATAAGGCGATGTAGTGAGGGGGGATGGCTAAGTGTTAGAGTTGGATCTGTGTTATCAAGAGTTGTAAGTGCTTTTTGCATACTGTTTGAGACTTGCAGAAGTGCAAGTCATTGTAAGAGACTGTGGAAGGTTGTGTGATTAGATCTACTTGGGGAAGGAGGATCTAGCGAGATGCATAGATCCCTTGTCCACTGTGGAGTAGGGTTTTGAGGCTTTGTGCATGTAACTGATTGAAGAATCTAATAAAGAAGACAAAGAGTTGGTGGACATAGCCCCAGGGTGGGGGTGAACCATGTACATGTTGTGTTGCTCTGCTTAGTGCGATGTATTGATGTGTTTATGTGTTTATTTTCTTAGTTCTTTAATATAGATGAATGATCTGTTGATGCTTAGTGCTTAATAATATCGATGGATGTTAGATTTGATTGATATACATATGCTTAGTGCTTGAATCTTCTAGATCTAATCTATTTCGTCGTGCTAAGTGTTTCTAGATGCTAGATCTGGTTGAATACTACAATGCTTTGTAATTAGGGTTTAACTGTGTTTTAACTGAGACTGAATATTGATGAATTTTAACTATTGAGTGCTTTGTTAAGTGTTAGAATCACATATCTGTGTCTCATCTAAGGTTGCAGACATCTGAGTCGTGCAACCACCCCTACCTCTACCTCGAGTGAGACTTCATCTGCTTCACAGGTGCTGCCAAAAAGGTCGATAGTTAAGGTTTTCTTGGTGCCTTGTTGTAGTGTTGAACCCAGGGTCTTCCCCTGTGCCAACAATTGCATTGTCAACCATGTAGGACTATGTAAGCAGCGTTGAAACAACAGCAGAAAAATGTGTGATATGTCTATCTTTGAGCCTCCAAACTACAAGGGGGTCCCACCTACTAGTATTATATTATTAGCGTAGTTTAAATGATAGGGATTTAGCAATACTATCCGGGCGAAATTCCTCATTGTGATTTTAATCGTCAACATAGTGTACTTGACATCATGTTGTCTTCAGAAAAATGTATTTGAGATTGACTCCACAAACCAAGAGCTAAGGCACTGGAGCTACAACAATTCTTAGAGCCTCACAAGGAGGAATCTATCCACCATGGATCCAAATGTTAGCATAGAAATTTGTAGTAGAAAATTTGGTCATTTCACAACGCTGGTGAATAAGGAGATTTCGCAGTGCCAGCTTCATCAACGACAATTTTCAAAAAATATTCAAAATTTGGCGAATAGAATTGAATTTTAAAATCCAATTTTGGGTCTCGAGTCTCTATGCAAGGTACTAGTGATTTTATTAAAAAAAAGTGTGCATTGTTAAACCCTCATATGCCAGGTACCAACGCTATGACCAGTTGTTTACAACAAGCTCACAGGAGCGCACCAGTGCGAAATACTTTGAGCTACCAGTATTTAAATCATGTGTAAAAGGAGTTGATTGGATGAGTGTCAAGTATATGAAAATTTAAGAAAGCATAGAATGTCAATTATTTAGTGCCAAAAGCTCGTCAAAATATGCATTCACAACCAATACTCAACATATCCAACACTAAAGTCGAGCTATTAGGTGGAGCATACATTTTTTTCCAAATGTTGAAGTGTAATACTAGGTATCATAAGAATTGAGGGTTTCATTTGTTCATATACAAAGCTCCCAAATGCCATCAAACCTAGTGCATTAAGTGTATCAAATTCCAAGCTTGTGATTGATAGTTTGCAAATGAAGAATAGTTGGGTGTTGTATTGAATTTTATTAGAGCAAGTGGAATGTTTTAGTGGCATGGAGTTGGGATTGGATTGATTGGTGCTTAAAACCAATGCTTGACAATGCCAGCTGGAAGAGGCCCAGTCATGAAGGAGCACAAGGAAAAGAACACTAGTTTTCAATGGAAAAGGCATTTAATCATTGATCTGTGGAACAAATTAAGTATATCCTGAACACTTGGCAGCATGACAAATCCACCAACAAATCCTTATTTCTGTTTGCAGTATTGAGACTTTAAATCGAATCTTTTCTTCATTATATTTTTAGGATGCAGTTACACTTCAATCAATTTGGTACTGCCATTATGCATGTGAGGTGGAAGAGTTTACCAAGGTTTTAGGAAACAGTTCCAAAATCCCAGGATAGAGCTAATAGATGGCACTAGTTTTTGGAGACAGTTGTGAAAACTTTATCACTATCACTATGTGTTTCCTATTTTTATTATGTAATTATCCAAAACTGGCATAGTATATTTTCGAAAGTAGTAGTTAAGATTACAAGTGTCATTTTCTTTAGGATATTGATTCTAGTTTTGGCATAAGGGGATTGTTCGACTCTCATTTTGGGAGGAGGCTATTGCAAAATGTTCTTAAAGACTCTGAGACTTTTTGGAAGTTTAATGCAGAAATATGTTTTTTTTAGAATCTAAGATTCATCACGGTGCCATTGTTCATCCTGTTCTTCCTGTTTATTTTTGTTTTCATATAGCATTCAATCTAATATTAAGTGAGAGGAATTCACCAATATTTGATGATCTTCTCACAGTAGATGATGGTTGTTATGTGTTTCTGATTTTTGTCTCATAATTCATCCTCACTTGATGCTATATTCCATTAATCAGTTCTATGTGTTAATTCCTCTGAAACTACATGTGGAGATTCATCCACTATTAGATGTCTCTCTTGTAGTGGATTATCTGTTAATGTGTAAACGGTTATGCCTTTCATAATTCATCTTTTTGATAGATGCTTTGTTGGGTAACCTTCCCTCTTGTCTTCATTCTTCTAAAGTTGCAGCTGAGAATTCATCCTTTGCTAGATGTTCTCCCCTGAAATGGGATAATTTCCCTTTTCAAACTGACTTTTATTATTATAACCTGCTAAACATGGTGCTTAATTTTCCTTAGTGTTTTTAGGGAGGTTTTAGCCTGCATTAGTTGTAAGTCCTTGAGTTTCAAGCTCTGACTCCATTTCCCAATGGTGCTCCCCTCTTGACTATCTTACCACCTTTTTAAAAATTAACAAAACATGTCATGTATCATAAATCTAACCTCTGAGTGCCTACTGCCAAATATTTGTGAGAATGAATGGTCATACTGACCCTGAGAGATCCCTCTCTGATTGTATAGATTAGAATATAATCTAAAGTAGGTTGAAAAGTTTACCTTTGGGATTTCCTTGATATGGTCCAAGGAAAATCATTGAGTGCTAAGATCTTGGCATCATTGTCGGGGATGGATTTGAGCATATTGAAAAAATCCCTGGGAAGAACGACATTTCCTAGCTCCATCTTTAGATGGTGACTGAAGTTGGATAACTTCAAGACTGCACATTCACCATGGTGAATCCATTGTTCAGAATATGTTGGTGACTCCACTAGAATGTGACAAATTAAATGGTTATGGAGGCTATCCTAGATAGGAGGTTTTCCCCACTCAATTTCTCATCCATAGTTGGTTATCCACATCATGTGCCTCAAATTGATAAATGGGAAGATCTGCTGCCAAGATTTTATGAAGCTGAGAATGACAGCCATGTTGAGCATGTTATATAATTTCATGCTTTGATGCAGCAACTTGACATCCAACATGAATACATACATATCAAATTGTTTATGTACTCTCTTCAAGGAGATGTTTGTATTTAGTATCAGTCTCTTGAACCTTCTAGCATTTCTTCACTCAAAGAGTTTCATGTTGCTTTCAATATTCATTGTCAAAAGTTTTATTACTCTGAGTTAATTTGTCATAATTGTTGTGAAGGGTATAAATATTGTGTTCATGATATAATTTATTCTTATGAGGGTTGTGAGAATGAATAATATGCCTTGGATGAGGAATCAACTTTTTCTCTTCCATGTTCATCTACATCAAATGAAAATTTTGTTTGTTGTTTTAATAAGGAAAATGCAGAAATTGAGTTTGTTCTGGAAACTGATACTCTTTATAACCATGTCTCTAAAAGACCTAGATATGAGCATCCTATATTTGACTCGTATGGTGATGATAAGATATTTATTCCTAGATTGAATCTTAAAAGGCAGCCTATTTTTAACAATGAAGAACATTTTTCTCATGTTGGGCAGAAAATATCTCTTGATATGTCATTTGAGACTCGTCCTTTATTTGATTATTATGGAGACAGTGATGAAGATGCTAAGGTGTTTTTTGTCCTGGAAGCAAAAATAATTAGTTGCTAGCCTTCTCATGAAATTGAAAACTTCTACCAAGAGCATCATGTTAAAGAGAAACATCCATTCATTGATATACGTGAGCATATTTCTTGCAATCAACTAGCGGATGTTTTTAGAGAAGATAAAAGGAAAGTGGATCAACAGCCTACATCACCCATTCATTCACTTGTACTTGCAACAGAAATTCAACCATATGTGAGAATTTATAAAGCAAAGCAGGTTTTTTGTTACTAACCCAGTAAGTTTTATCACCTTTTTTATGACCCTGTAGGGGAGTACATGGAGTTTCATTTCCTCAATGTATCGAAGCCTTCAAGCTTTGGCATACCTTCAACATTAGGAGGTAATCTAAAGAATGTAATTAATTTGTTGTCACAATTTTATTATCTCTTGTTGATCAGTGGTAAAGTAAGAAAGTTTTTAGTTAGGAATTACTTGAGTGGCTCTGTTGGAAGTTTGTTTTCACCTAGCCTATTGTAAAAAATCAGTTAGCTTAGGATTTTACATAAATAAACTCCATCTGGAGCATGTGTGTTTATTTTCTCTTTGTAAGTAGAGTAGTGTACATGTCATCACGTTGTCTTCATCAAAATGTATTTGATCTTGACTCCAAAAACCAATAGCAAAGGCACTGGAGCTACAACAATTCTTAGAGCCTCACAGGGAAGACTATATCCCCCATGGAGCCAAATGTTAGCATAGAAATTTGCAGTAGAAAAATTGGTCATTTCGCAGCACCGGTGAATTAGGAGATTTCGTAGCGCCATCTTCATCAACGACAATTTTCAAAAAATCTTCAAAAAATGGCGAATAGAATTGACTTTTAAAAGCCAATTTTGGGTCTCAAGTCTCTATGCAGGGTACTAGTGATTTTATTAAAAAAAAGTGTGCAACGTTAAACCCTCATATGCCAGGTACCAACGCTATGACCAGATGTTTACGTCAAACTCATAGGAGTGCACCAGTGCGAAATCCTTCGAGCTACCAGTATTTAAATCATGTGTAAAAGGAGTTGACAGGACAAGTTTCAAGTATATGAAAATTTAAGCAAGCATCGAATGTCAATTTTTTAGCGCCAAAATCTCGTCAAAAGATTCATTCACAACCAATACTCAACATATCCAGCACTAAAGTTGAGCTACTATGTGGAGCATACATTTGTTCCAAATGTCAAAGTGTAATATTAGGCGTCATTGGAATTGAGGGTTTAATTTGTTCATATACAAAGCTCCCAAATGCCATGAAACCCAACACATTAAGTGTATCAAATGTTAAGATTGTGATTGATAGTATGCATGAAGAATATTTGGGTGTTGTATTTAATTTTATTAGAGCAAGTGTATGCAGTTGGGATTGGAGTGATTGGTGCTTAAAACCAATGCTTGACAGTGCCAGCTGGAAGAAGCCCAGTCATGAAGGAACACGAGGGAAAGAACACTAGTTGTCAATGGAAAAGGAATTTAATCATTGATATGTGGAACAAATCCAGTATATCATGAACACTTGGCAACATGACAAATCCACCAACAAATCCTTATTTTTGTTTGTAGTATTGAGACTTTAAATCAAATATTTTCTTCATTGTATTTTTAGGATGCAGTTACACTTCAATCAATTTGGTACCACCATTATGCATGTAAGGTGGAATAGTTTACCAAGCTTTTAGGAAACAATTCTAGAATCCCAGGATAGAGCTAACAGAGGGCATTAGTTTTTGGAGACAGTTGTGAAAACTTTATCAGTATCATTATGTGTTTCCTATTTTCATTATGTGATTATCCAAAACTGGCATAGTAGATTTTCGAAAGTAGTAGCTAAGATTACAGGTGTCATTTTATTTAGTATATTGATTCTATTTTTGGCATAAGGGGGTTTTTCGACTCTCATTTTGGGAGGAGGCTATTGCAAAATGTTCTTAAAGATTCTAAAACTTTTTGGAAGTTTAATGCAGAAATATTTTTTTTTAGAATCTAAGATTCATCACAGTGCCATTGTTCAGCCTTTTGCTTCCTGATTATTTTTGTTTTCATATAGCATTCAATATAAGAGTAAGTGAGAGTAATTCATCAATATTTGATGCTCTTCTCACAGTAGATTATGCTTGTTATGTGTTTCTGACTTTTGTCTCAGAATTCACCCCCGCTTGATGCTTTGTTCCATTAATCAGTTCTATGTGTTAATTCCTCTGAAACTACATGTGGAGATTCATCCACTATTATATGCCTCTCTTGTAGTGGATTATTTGTTAATGTGTAAATAGTTATTCTTTTCATAATTCTTCATTTTGATAGATGCTCTATCGGGTAACCTTCCCTCCTGTCTTCGTTCTTCTAAAGTTGAAGTTGAGAATTCATCCTTTGCTAGATGCTCTCCCGTGCAATGGGCTAATTTCCCTTTTCAAACTGAATTTTATTATTATAACCTTTTGAACATGGTACTTACTTTGCCTTGGTGTTTTCAAGGAGGTTTCATCATGCATCAGTTGTAATTCCTTGAGTTTCAGGCTCTGACTCCATTTCCCAATGGTGCTCCCCTCTTGACTTTCTTACCAGCTTTTTAAACATAAACAAAACTTGTCATGTATCAAAAATCTAACCTATGAGTGCCTATTGCCAAATATTTGTGAGAATGAATGGTCATACTAACCCTAAGACATCCCCCTCTGATTGTATAGGTTAGAATACAATCTAAAGTAGGTTGAAAAGGTTACCTTTGGGATTTCCTTGATACAGTCCAAGGAAAATTATTGAGTGTTAACACCTACAATGGACAACCAGAAAAAAATGAATATATCCTACTCTAATGGATTAGACAAAATCAATCGATCTATGAAGACTAAGACAAGAATAGACAAGTACATATAAACACATACTAGAAAGAAATAGGCCAAGTATATTAATGAGAAATTCAAAAGGAAACTTACAATCTTCATATGATGTTGCAGTAGCCTCTCCAATTCCTCCTCATCCAACCCTTGCTTGAAATATCCACAATCAAAATAACAATGCTTTGCTGATTTTTTCCTCCTTTTTCTTCCATAATCAAAGGTTTGATACCTGAAAGATTCTCCTTGTCACCCTTGGAAAGGAGTCCTTTTATAGGATTGGGAGGCTCAATCACCATGAGTATATTTTTGGATTAGTTGAGGATATTAATCCTTTAGTTTATGATATTATCCTAGTATAGTGTTATAGGATATCATTCGATCCAAACCAACCTCATCTCCAAGAGTTGGCCCTCAGAAAGAGGCAGGATCCTCCAAATTTTCCTCTAACCAAAATCAACACTACCCTCTAGTTAGAGACAAAGTATTGATACTATATTAGCACCCCCTAAATAAGGTAAAGGGGGAGTTGATATATGGGGTAGAATTCCCCCAACATGGCCAAGAGAGCGCTACCCTTCAAAAATGCCCAAAAAATGGTCGATTTTTCAAGTAAAAAGTGTGTTTCTAGCCTTGAAATGATGGGTTTCTTCCTCCAATATGACTTGGGGATCATGGAAAATGTTATTTTATGGTTTCAAGGGGTTAAAACACATAGAAACGCATATAAAAGTTCATGTGACACTTATTAAGGTGCATACATCACTTGACGACACTTGCGACACTTACCAAGGTGCATACAACACTTTACGATGCTTGTGACACTTAGGGTGAGGTACTTAAGTGTGGAATTTTGATGTGTAACAACTGGGTAATCTTGGAAAGTTACTTTATTTCTACATATAAAACAGAGGTTTTAATGAGATGTTCCAGTTGTTGGCTCATGTAATGTGAAGGTTGGAATCTCAAATTGTTCATGTACTACCGCACTTTGCAAAATAAAATCTAAGAGATTAGAGAACTTAATTCAAAAAATAAATGATCACACACAGTAATGATAAATTCTCACACCCAAAAATCATAAATGAATATAGAGAGCTACCATTATATTGATGTTCACAATTCTTGATGCATTCTTAATTATCCTATGTTGTAACTCACCATTCACTTATATCAAACAATCTCTGAATCAAACCAAAAATTGAATTATACTAAGTATGATGTAATCAATTGTTAAGTAAAATATCACTCCACACACACACTTACATAAATTAGATTCACATTGTAATTACAGAAATACTTCCAAGTTGGATCGGTGGACCCTTGTCATGCCAACAAGGAAGCTTGAAGAAAACTCACAGAGCGATAAACTTCATGAAACACATCAAATCAATGAAATTCAATTCATATTATTTCTTCAGTGAGTAGGGTTTACAAAAGGAATATGTTCAAAGATCAAATCTGCAGTATAACAATAATTCACACCCTTTTCAATCATCTGCAGGCCCTCTTTAAAGATAAATGGTCGATACAAACAAGACTGGATATAACTCTAAATAATTACACTAATCTATAATTGATCAATAAATCATTTTACATGGAAGTGGCTTCATCCTCATGACATGAAGTGCATGAGTATGAATCATATCATGAAATCCAAAATATAATATGCATTGACCAACTGCTTCCTTGGACCCATCTAATATGATCCATTCAGTTACTCGAATCTTCATATGCGGAAATAGGTATTGGATGAGCACATGTGGCAAATAAACATTTGCATTGGATGAGCACAGGTGAATAAACATCGGTACCGGATGAGCGCAGGTATCGGATACATACAAGTACCGGATGACTAGGAACTCTATCATAAAAGTCTATTTGAATTGAGATATTAACAAGAAGGTTGAACTTACATCATATAATCATTTAGTTCTAACTATTAATGAACCATAGAAATGATGACTAAATGTTTGTTACCTCATGTACTTGTTAAAGTAGCTAAGGGATGTAACAATGAGGAGAATAGGTGGATTAATCATGTGTCTTTGGAAACATTCATCAATATAAAAGAAAAACATAGGGTAATTGGGGATATCAAAAGGGAGACCCAACAAAACCTCCATTATTTCTGCACTTTGAAATTATGGCTCAACAATTTCTCAAAGAATATCCAAGGATCATGTATGTTATTTTTCCATCTATAGGTTAGAACTTCTTCTAGTGAAATTTTCCTCAAATAAAATTAAATTTTTCATTCAAGGATTTTTTCAAACACTTGGCAAGCATTCCTTGAAACTCTTATTAAAATATGGAATTTTATACCAAAATTAATTTTGATGTAATAGGAAGAAATTCAAATAAAAATAATACAACCCACATATAAAACTCCATACATAAATTATATTTAATTTGCAACCAACCAATAAATTCCAAATAACATAAGCTCATAACTAGAATTTACAAATTTACTAGCAAGTAAAATTTCCACAATTTATACTACAAATTTCGAAAATAAAGAAAAAGAGTTGTAAATTATACTTGACCAAATTTCCAATTTTGACAGTTGAAAGTGTGGTCCAGCCCCAATTTCCTTTCCATTTCCAACTCTCATGCTGCCAACTAGTTTCCTCCCATCCATACTTAGGGAAAACTTATTTCCTTGGGACCCTCGAGCAATGTGAGCTCATAACAAGTTTTGATTGCAAAATACACTCCGCGTGGATTTTTCCATCCGCTGGTAAACATTCAGATTAGTAATGTTATCTTCCTTCAAGATAAAATCTATCATTCAAATATGTTATTCATGTTGGCTTAATTTCTACAGCATTTATGTACTCTCCCAAAATCCCCCCTCAAACCATGGATTTACCCATCTATAAATAGACCCATAAGGGCTAGCCACCTCTCCCTCTTCATGAAAAAATATTCATTTTTTATTTTATTTTTTTCCTTGAATCCATATTATTCATCACTCCCTCCCCCATGTGTCATTTCACCCCTTTTTAAAATTATTAATTTTATTAATAATAATAATTCAGTTTTTAAATTAAACAATTTATTTTTTTGAAGATGCCCCTAGAATTGGGTAGTTAATTTATGAATTAATTCAACCATGGGGTCTTTTTAATTTTGTCTTAGCTTGATTCATCATATGGAATATTTTTTTATTGGGGAGTAAGGTCATCCCACCTTACTATTCCCCCACCCCCCCTCCCAAACATAAGAACCTTATATTCTATAGTTAGATACTCCACACCTCTATTAAGACTCGACACCTCAATTTAGACTCCAAATATTCATTAAGGATTTACTCATTATGGCCCACACCAATATGTTGGCAAGTTGGCAAGGCTTTTCCCTGTATCCTACACATGTAACATTCAAACACATATTACGTAAGTCAATATCATGTAAGCATCATAATAATCGATTTATTAATATCACAAGTTACCCTCCATGAATATTCAATATTTGAATCCCACCCTAAAGTACTCTTGAACATCCATAGCCACCTATGTCCTCTTCAAGTGTCTGATGTCCTACATCATTTAGATTAATGAAATCATGTCACAAATATAAGAAATATAATATCAATGAAATTCAGATTGGTTTCAATAAGTTTTCTCAATGTTTAATTTGGATTGTATAGCCTTCTTCTATGTTGGCTTGCAGTGGGCAGACCCAGGTTTAATCATCAATACACCAAAAAAACCCTTAGATATCAATCATTTTGGCGTCACCTGCATAGAAAGTGAAGTCTCACCCAAGGCATATAGAGGGTCTGTAGGAAACAAGGTTCTATAGTGATGAAGGGAAGTGAGGCATTCAACATGTTCTTACTAATCATCTACTCATGTGCACAATTTCCATTACTTAACAGTTACTTATCATGCAACATACCTTGTGCGCGACATTCCTTTGCTCAACATTCACTCAATTACCAATTATTTTAGTGTGTGACATTATAGCATCATGCATAACTAACAAATTCATTATACTTAAGAATTTATCATCAATGCACCATAACATGAAAACACAACACATCGAAACATACAAGTTTTAACATGGTTCACCCAACTTGTGATGCATCCACTATGGTTAGCTTATTATATCAGTCATTGATTTTCTTATTATAGTTGTGCATTGTGCTACAAAATATACAACAGTAAAATTACCCTAACCTGCCTAGTTGTTCTCTTGTGGTGTGATCCTCTCTCCTCAGTCATACCTCAAAAATCCTTCCTTTGCTCGACTCAACTTACCCAAAAATCACTAAGAACTTCTTTCATGTCCAACCCTTGAAACTTTGGAACCTCTCTACCCAAAAACCCATTACATATTTATACATAAAAATAGGGCTAATCCCATTACAAAGTGGAAACAATGTTCCAAAAACCCAACGGTCTATAATCGTTTTCAACCTTTTGCACGTTGCTCTATCGTGCTTCCTCCTATCGTGTGTTTTGACTCCTTAAATTCCACTCCCGTCGTGTGCTTTAGTCCATCTCTTTAACTTCATTTTCTTCTTTGAATTATTCTGGCACAGATCCCAAAGCTTAACCAAAATGCCTATCCAACTAGCCCCCAACACTCACATGTGGCTCGTCCCGAGCCACTCAAGCCTTCTTCCAATGAGCCATGAATTTTTCAAATGTCTCCTTCATTTTTGCAACCTTCTCCTTGACCTCTAATTCCTTCTACAAAATTTGGTTAACTGTGTATGTAGTGATACGAGCCTATATCTTATCGACACTTTCATCAATTGCTTGTTTGATTATGCCTTGAGTTTATACTAAGGTTGATGTCACTCGGTATGCTTCATCCTATAGTACTTATATATGTTGTGCATGAGAAAGCTTCTCTGCCCTTCGTTGATTCATTTCTTACTACAAATTTCTTTTCTCATTCATCATTGTTACCACCTCTACTAGCAGTAATGTGATCATCACTATTTTGAACTTATGTTCCTTTTCCTGAGCAACTTGGATCTTCTGACTGATCTCTTGTTTCTCCTTATATTCACTTAGTTGTTTCCAAACTCCCATAGTCTTTGTATAAACATGAGCTCATTTTGCTTCCAAATTATTTATACTTTCCACCACTATTGTCACAGTTTTCTCCCTTTTCTCCCTCTCTTCAAGTGGAGTGCTTTGTGTCATACGTTCTTCCAGGTCGAATATTCATGTGCAAAATCCTTGAATGGATTCACTTATCTTCATGAATTTTTCTTCCACCATGGCCTCCTTCTCTCTTTGAGCTTCTAGGATTTCTTGGTATACCTTCTTGAATGCATGTTGCATTCTTTCAACCTTCTTCACAACCTCATCATTCTCCTGGTTAAACTTCTTTTACTCCATCTCCAATGCAAAATTTTATGTGGTAACCTTCACCAACTCACTAGAGGTATTTTCTATGCATGAGTGCATCTCTTATGTCACGCTCATCTTTAATTCCTGCAATACATCCATTGGCAGTTGTGATAGCAGTAAGTCAATGTGACTTAGTGCTCTGGCCTGTTCTTTCATCTCTGTCATGGGGAACTCTATTGCCCCTATTGCTAGCTTAATCAGTCTTCATTCTCCTGTGACTTCTAAGGACAAAGATATTGTTGGCCCTGCCTCCCCAATATTGGTAGTTCTTGTTGTTGGTTCCTCCTCTATATGTCCCCCTAATGTGATGTTTGTTGCTTCTAGTATTTATTGCAACTCGGTCATCTGCTCTTGCATGCATTTGTTCATCTCTTCCTTTTGTTGTGTTGAGAATTGAAATGTTTCATCAGTGACGTATTTCACTTGGTCACCTATATTCTCCAAATATTCCTTTGACAAAGCCTGGATAGCCACTTCCTTGACTACCTTGTGTTTTGTTTTTTGTGGCATGGATCTCCCTGCCTCTGGTTCTTTCCTCTTCCTCTATGTGCACGGTGTTGTCTGTTTTGTTGTTTATCTAGTACCATTTCCTTTTTCATGTGTGTCGCCTTCTTCTTAATATCCATCAACCTCATGTATCTGTGGGTTTTGTTTCTCTAATGGCCCTACTTCTATCGGTGGAATCTTCCACTCATCCTCCCAATCGACCATAATATGGCCCATCTCATATTCATTCAACATGTATTGTGTCAGTAGCCATTTTTGTTTTGGTTCTTTCTTTTCTTGTACATACATGTGGTGATTCCCTACCTTAAAGTGCACCACTACCTTATATGCATCAACCACTTGTGGTGGTATGCATCGTGTCTACTCAATTTTTTCCCTAATAGTTTCCTTTTAAACATAAAATGCAATGTTGTTGTCCATTTGTCACGCCTTGTGTGTAGTATACCATAGGTTCTGATACCGCGAGGATAAACAAGGATTCTCTCAGACTCCAAAAAACTAATTTTCATATGGCTCTCTCCAAGATGATAGCGCTATGAGAATTAGTGACTAGGAGTAATGGAACTTGGTCCTCTTATCTTGCGCTTCCTCACAATCAATCAAAAATTGGTTCAATAGGAATGTCGCCTAGTTCATATGGACTCCCTCGACACATATTTTTGTTGTCATTATCACTGTTGTTGGAACTTGGTATTTTTTCCACTTTCTCAACAACTTACAGGCTAAGGCTTGCATCGTAAACCTTACTGTTGGGTCACATATGCTTGGTACATATAATCCACATTGTCCATGGAATGTATGGAAATTTTCCTTCATGCTCTTGGTGAGATATTTCTCATTCTTCTTATCAAAAATTAACAAATATGGGTCCTCCCCTTGCAACATAAGACCGGTGATGCACACTATCAAATTTGTATCAATGGATATTGTCCTATAAAGCCACATGTATCCCCCATGAACACAACTTATCATCATTTTTGTACAATCATTAATCTCCTGACTCCGTCTAAAATGTGGGATATCAAAGAGTTTCAAAATTTCATCCTTCTCCAATCTTGTAGACCACACTTGTGGTTCTATGACTATTATATGGGTCTCAGAACTAATTTTCTTCTTCAGTAACTTGTTGGGAACTAACTCGGGAAATTTTTTCTCATTGTTGATGTCATGGTTAACGTACTTTAATGCAAGTATCACGCCTAACATGTCCCCTTCTACAATCATTCCTTATGAAATCGGTGGCTCCATAAGTGGATACTTTGCATCCTTCTGTAAATTAACCTATTTTTCTTATCGATTTCTCGGTGGAATATAATCCCTGGGAAATATTATTCTGAGGATGATGTCTCCTATGTCTCTTCCATTATAGGTGTTGTTTATGGTTGACCATGCATTTTCTTCAGTATTGACATTGAAGTTGGTGTTTTCTTAGGTGGTGGCATCTCCCTCTGCGATTGGTCTCTACTACAAAATGGTTATGAAACTTTGGCTATGTAACTTCATCTCTATAACTTCGGCTCTTTGGCTCTTTAACTTTAGTTATGTAACTTCATCTCTTCATCTTTGTAAATCGACTCTCTATATGGACTCTGAATGATAATAACCTTCCCCCATCGACCCTATTCTTTCTTTTATACTTCATCACCATATGTTAGTTTCTCTTCACGCCTAAAATTTCCTTCCAATCCAGTAGTAGTTTGCATTCATTACCTGCCTTAATGCTCCATCAACTCTATATATTTGGCAATTTATCTGTCTGATTATGTAAACTGTCAAGATCTTCTAGCCGATCTACATTTATTATTACGTGATGCCACTACTTCGTCTTCATGGTATTTCTTTACTTCACGTCCCATCATGGATCATATTAATTGTTATTAGTTGCCATATGCACACTTTCGTCTCTCTACACGATCTCTGCTCTCCACGCAATCTCTTCTCTCTACATGATATCTTCTCTCTACATGAACTTGCTTCATTTATATGTACGCTCTTCTACTATCTTCTTTCTCTTCTGTGAAATTTTCCTATTTTTCCTTTTTACCTGATAATCTTAACTGCTTGTACTTATCATCTTTTGACTTCTTCCCTGAACCATTTCCTTTTCTTTTTCCTATTTTTCTTGTTTTTTTCTTTCTTTTTATGTCTTTTCTTGCTATAGTACACTATGATACAACTTAGTCTACACATATCTCCTAATGTTTGGAAGGATGGTCATCCCTATAAAATTTCAGTCGACTCCCACTCACTAGTCCTTCCATGACTTGTCCATCCAACGGTTCTAGATGAAAAATACCTACATCAGTTACATATATGATCATGTATGTGTTAGAAAATAGGATCACGAAGAAATAAAATAAAATAAATGTGGAAATAAAAAATAGAAGATACACAATACAATAGAGATACATATATGTGTGGTTCACCCAGTGTGGGATACATCCACCAGAGAAATTTCCAGTTCCTTCCTTTATTATTATCCACCAAAATGAAGGGATACAACCTACAATAGACTCGCTATAAATTCCTCTTGTTTCTCTCACAGTATCCTCTCTCATAATACAATATTCACACACATACACAGTCGCAATATGATTCCCTCATGAAAAGAGTGTTTCCTTCTAGGTAAAAAAACCCTAACATAACTTCTACCGTCAAATATGTGACCTTATAATGAACAATCCAGATTGACTACGAAATTACAATATTTTACAAGGCAATTTTTCCCAAAATTTAGCTTCAGGGGTGCTGCCCCCGAATCCCCTATCGGGGGGTGATCCATTAATTGTCTATGCACCCCCCTATACCCCCCTAACAATAATAGTGGGGGCGCAATCCCCCCTTCCACCCCCCCGTCAGGAAATGGGATCCAAAAATGGCTAGAACAAACCTTTGAATCAGGAAGATAATAAGGATCCACAACCAACAATCTCCCACTGGGAGACTGATCACAACAACTCCACTGTTGTTGTACCTGTTGGACTATGATCCACCTTGGACCTGGAAAAAATTTCATCTTCAACTTCATGCTTGAAGGCCAACTGAAACTGAGCAAGAACTTAGTTTCTCCCTAGTTACTACCTTTGTTAACATGCCTACAGGATTCTTGCTAGTATGTATCTTTTCCAACTTCAAATTTCCATCTTCCAAGACGGATCATATGAAATGGTACATGAGATGTATATGATTATTCTTTGAATGGAAGTTTGAGTTCTTTTCAATATGAATGGAATTCTCATTGTCACAGCACAACCTATTATTCTCCTGCTTCTTTCCCAATTCCTCCATAAACCTTTGTAACCAAATAATTTATTTACTAGTCTCTGTAGCAGCAACATACTCTAATTTTATTTTTTTAAGTGAAACAATGTTTTGTTGTTACAAAATCCAACTTATTGATGTTCCACCTAAAGTAAAAAAATACCATGTGGTGCTCCTCCTACTATATTTATCACCTACCATATCTAAATCAACATATCCCTATAGAACAATGTCTAAACCTCCAAAACATAATTCATGAGTAGCAATACCTCTCAAATACCTAGGAATCCACTTTACTACCTCCCAATATTCTTTACCTATATTTTGCATATACATTCTCACAAATACCATTGCATGTGCAATATATGGTCATGTGCAAACCATCACATACATCAAGTTGCCAACTGTTGATGAATAAGGGACCCTGGACATGTATTTTATAACCTCATGTGTCTTGGGACACATTTCCTTAGATAATTTGAAATGGTTGGCCAAAGTTGTACTAATTGGTTTTTCATTTTGCATTTTAAACCTCTCCAATGCCTTCTCTATGTACTCACCCTAAGACAATGTCAATTTGTGATTTTTCTTCTCTATTTTTACTCTCATACCAAGGATATTGTTTGCAACATCCAAATCCTTCATCGTAAATGAATTATCTAATTTCTTCTTGAGAAAATTTATATCCTACATATTAGACCCTGCAACAAGCATGTCATCTACATACAATAGCAAAATAATATAGATTCCATTTTCTAGCCTTTTAAAATAAACAAAGTGATAAGAATGACATCTGCTATAACCATGTTTTGTCATAAACATATCAAACTTCAAATACCATTGCCTTGGATATTTCTTTAGGCCATACAAGCTCTTATTCAACCTGCATACCAAATTCTCCTTCCCTTTGACCTCATACCCCTGTGGTTGTCGCATATAAATATCTTCATCCAAATCCCCATGGAGAAAAGTTGTTTTTACATCTAACAGTTCAAGATGAGAATATTCTACTACCACAAGACTTAAAATAGTCCTAATTGAAGTCATTTTAAAAATGGGAGAGAACATTTCATCAAAATATATACCTTTCTTTTGTGCAAACCCCTTTACAACAAGTCTATCCTTGTATCTTTTTTTCCTCCATCTTCTTCCTTCAACCTGTAAACCCATTTATTTTTCAATTATATTTTTTTTGCAGGTAACTGAACCAAATCCCAATTCTGATTATTTACCAAGGAATCCATTTCCTCTTTCATGCCTCGCTCCCTCTTCCTTTTAGTGTCTACCTGCATTTCCTCTTCATAATTTTCTGGCTCACTGGAATCAGTTAACAATAAATAATACAATGAAGGTGTTGATTTTTCAATAATAAAGGCTTAAGGATGAATTTCATCCCATTTTATCATTTTACTTAAACCATAAACAATTCGTTGCAGCAACCAAGATCGCAAGAAGAAACACCATGCACAAGTACACAAGAAGTATTCTGGGAAACCCTTCTCAACAAGGGAAGAAAACTCAACCAATCCTTTGTTATATTCTTCAAGAGAAATACCTCCACCACCATAAACACCTAGCACACAAAAGGGTTCTCACAAACCCTATAAACCTAGCGCCTAAGAGAGGTGCACACTTTTCCCAAGAACAAGTGTTTGCTGAAATTTTCAAACTCACACTTGTGATATGATTCCTCAATGAGGAATTTACCTTTACTTATATTAGATTGAACCTGTCAATAGTAGTGTCTATTGGCACAACAGGGCTAACCTCAATAAATCAAAATATAATTAATAATCACCATATTAATTATCTTTTACATTAATTATCTTTTACATTAAGGTGGGGCAGACCTGTATCATTTACATTATAAATAGGGTTACAAGTAAGTCTAACTCTTGAACAATATAGCAAGGGATATCATACACCCACTAGTGCTTAGCCACTAGGGGCACATCCATTTTTTCTCAGCCACGGGGATGTCCACATCTCTATCTCACTACGTCTCATAGGACAACCACACTCACTAGTGCTCAACCACTAGGATCATGTTCACTTGTTCTCATCCACGGGTACATCCAACTTAGCATATCTTATTTCTCACCGCGTTACACAGGAGATTCCTTTGGATTTCATCATCTCAACTCTCTGCTTAGAGGAGGCTAATAAATCATTTCATCTCAGTCTCAAAACGATGCACCCATCTCATGGGATTTTCCACATGTTCACCTATGCTCATCCACAGGCATGTCCAACTCAGAAGATCTTATTTCTTACTGCGTTACACAGGAGAATCATCTGGAGTATCATATCAACTCTTTGTACAGAGGAGGCTAGCACAACATTTCAGTTCTGTCTCATATAGGAACCACACACCCAACTCAGGGGCTCTTTCTCAGGTTTGTGTCCTAGAGGATGTCTCATGCAGTTGTAATCATAAACACTCCCTCTCAGCTAGGGAGGCATTCTCCATCAGGCAAATTATTTCATGGAAGTACTCGAACTTTGTCTTTGTTGTATTCATCAACACTCCCTCTCAGCTAGAGAGGTATTCTTCACCAATCCAGTTTGGTGAATATGTCTTCAATCTTCTCATGTGTAGGAAGGTATTTCACATGTACTTCTTTCCTCTGCATCATGTCTCTAAAAAATGATATTTTATCTCAATGTGTTTCGATCTATCATGAAACATAGGGCTCTCAAAGAGCTCCACACAGTTCTTGGTTATAATAATATAATCCATCTCATGATCAAGTAAATATGTCAGAAGCTTGTGAAGCCCCACTGCTTCACACACTCAATGTTGTATACTTTGCTTATGTGGTACTCAAGGACATAGATCTTTATTTCCTGCTGCACCAGGAAACCATGGAAAAATTCATGGTAAAACAATAATCGGATATGCTCTTCCGGTTCACTGTACTTTTTGTCCATTCTACATATCCCTGCAAGCTCAAATCTACAGTGGAGGAATATATCATGCCATATCTAACTATGCATCATAGATATCTCAATACATGTTTCAATGATGTCTAGTGAGTCTGTCTTGGCTGACTCATGAATTGGATAAGTCCATTCACTGCATAGCATATATTGAGTCTGGGTTTAACCAGATACATCAGTGATTCAATCAGTTGTGGAACAATCTTGTCTGAATCATCATTATTTAATTTCTTCAAATTCATCTTCATCGTTGTAGGCATGGATTTTCATTTAGTCATACTGAACTTGTTTAATATCCCCACTGTATATTTTCCTTGACTCAGAAAAAATATCATTAGTATTCTGTCATACTTCTTGTCCCAAGAAATAGTGCATTATAACCAAATCCTTTATCTTGAAATAAGAATTCAAACATTGCTTATATCCAACAA
>JZKD02S0275981.1:220227-234799 GCA_000966675.3 Picea glauca | reverse complement strand
AGAGATCATTAGAGTAGTAGAGCACTTTCCAAGGTTTTTCAAGGATGACCAAAATGAGGATTTGATAGCTAAAGTTACCAAGGATGAGTTTATTTTTTAATTAATTAATTAATTTTCTTTTATTTTCTTCCATTAAATACACATCCTGGTGAAATTAACTGAGCACTTCCCCTCATTTTGAGGATTGTACCCAGGGTAAACTAGATTCTACGGAGGCTTGAGGCTTTGCCAACAAAGTAATCGAGTTTATTACAACAATATACTCATTAAGAGATCAAACATGTCACTTGTGGGATAGAAATTGGGTGGGGAGTATACCACTCTTCCACTTAACTACCTGGGTGAGACCCAATTGAAAACCAAGGAGGATATAAAAGAGGTAATCTATTCTTTCTAGAAGCACAAAATTCAGGGTCCCGATGGGTGGACAGCATAATTTTTTTAGGGTTTTTATGATTTGTTGGAAAATGATTAATATAAGAGTTGTGCAGGAATCAAGGGAGTCAGGAAAGGTTTTAGAATCTCTCAATTCAATTTTTTTGTCTTATGTTCCAAAAAAGGACACTCATGTCTCCTTCGAATATTTTCCACTCATTTCCTTGTGAAACTCAATTTATAAAATTATTTCCAAAGTAATTACAAGGTAGTTTAAATATATTCTATATGAAGTTATTTCTCCTGATTAGTTTGTATTCATTTTGGACAAACACATACATGATGTGGTGGGGGTATCACAATAATGGATTTGTACAATTGATACAGAGAAAATGCTAGCTTCGATTACCAAACTATATTTTTCTAAGGCATATGATAGTGTAATTTAGATGTATTTGAGGCTCATTCTTATTCACACTGTCTCAATTTACCTTTTTATCAATTGGATTGAGGGGTGTCTCAACTCCTTTTATTTTTCAGTTATGGTGAATGGTTATGCTTCTCTGTTCTTTAGGCCTTATATGAGTTTAAGGTAGGGGTGTTATTTTTCATGCTTTCTCTTTCATATTGCCGCTAAATGTTTAATTAGGTTAATATGAGTTCTTAAAAGAGGAGTAAGACTAAAATAAATAAAAATATGGAGAGACATTTCATTAATTCATTGTTTATTTGTTGATGATGTGATACTATTTGGTGTTGTCTCCATAAGGGAAGTTGAATATTTAGAGGAATCTACAGATATTTATGGATTGAAAATTAGTATGGAAATTAAATTTTAAAAGTCATCTACTTTTTTTAATGACTTAAATGAGAGGTAGGAAAGGTTGATCATTCAAACTCTCTCATTTAAAGTACATATCTTTAATAAAGGGTTGACGTATATAGGATTTGTATTAAAAGAAAAATATCATGGGTTATGGATTTGATATGGATTTATCAGAAGGTAGAAAAAGGAATCACAAGTTGGTGCACTCAATGGTTGATATGTAAACTACCACAGATATTCCATTGGAATAGTTCGTCACAACAAATCTTACAATTCTTTATAAAAAAATTGTTATAAGCATTTACTTAAGATTAAAACTTAATATTACAAGCTAAGTTCTCAAAATAGAAAAATAATCTAAGATGAAATAAAAAGAATCCAAAACAACAAATACCACACCATCTACACAAGAAACATAACTTGGGAAACCCATTATGGGAAAATTGAACTAGAAGGTGAGGACTATTCCTTGCTCTTTTATTCTTATACATGGAATGAAAATACAAAGAAACATGAACTCACTATGGATTTTTCATAGACATTTTGGCCTGTATGGATTCTACAAGGTCTTCTATTTCCTCTATTTCGCCCATAATATCTCACTCTTTTGTTATGCTCAAATATAGAAGAACAAATTAATACAAGAAGAATGGAACCCCTTCCTTTCCTAAAGGCTCAATATTTATCATGTATTGGTAGCCATCTATGGTTAGGGTTTTTGTATGCCTCAATTCCTTATTAGAATTAGGGTTTTGCATTGTCTATAATCTTCTTGAAAGTCTACATGTGACTAATGGGAGCTAACATGACATCCATTGGGTACGATGTTGGTTAGATCATACAACTACTTTCGAGAGGCATAACTTCATCATATAGATTCTAATTGAGTTGATCTTTTCATAATTGGAAATTTCTCAATGTGTAGAATAACATCAAAGGGTTGGGAAATTTATTCACAAAGTTTTGACTTGAAAAATAACTATTTAACAGCCTAGGTGGGCTCTAGAAGTTTCAAGACATGTTGGGAGGCTTCTTACGCCCTTGTAATATTAATATACACTAGACATTAGACATCAAACATTATCAATATATGAATATATGTAATAAAGTAAGTAAATTCAAGGATAAATGTATAAAGATTAGCTAATGAATGATTAGTTGGAGTGGGTACAATTTCTCCAACCATCTCTCCAATGTATAAATTCTCTTGAAGATGGAATAATAACTTAGTTGGTTAACATTCCTTAAATTATCTCTTATTTATTGAGTTATGTGTGTGTTCCTGATGTGCTTTTCCCATTGTAGTCCCTTTCTTGAATTCCCTTGTAATCTAGAAGATTACAACATTGGTGTCATTTCCTCCTTCATTTGGTCTGGGTGACATCAACAACTAATGGGGGTGGATTGAACCCACAAAATAAGAGTGAGATGATGAATCTGCAAACTAGAAGATATTCTCATTGTTGAAAGAATAAGAGGTTGCTTGATATCGAAGATGCTCAAGAAAAATTGTTGAAGAATGTTGGTGCTATTTGTTGAGGAACATTAATTCTATGTTGAATACTTTTCATTTCTCATGGTTGTTTCTCAACAAGACTGCACAAAATACAAACAATTTTTTTATGAAATGGGAGATTAAAAAATTTGATGCACTGAAAGTAGACTAAATTATACAATGTGCAAGCAATATTGACTGCTCTCTAGAAATTTTTAATCATGATGATGTTTGTGGTACTCAATACACATCAAAGAAGAAAGATGATGTCAATGAATGTGTTGGATTTGTTAGGAAATAGACATCCACAATAAACCAAATAGGAAAGAGAAGACATATTTAAACAAGAAAACAAATGAAAAACACAACACACAAAGATTTTACCCTATAAACCCAAATGGGAAAACCAACATTCCTTGAGCATCTTTCTCTCTTACTCTCTTATTGTCGTATTCCTTTAGAATAAATATTTACATGACTAACCTTGGTCTACACCTAAGACACAATCACCATCATACACTCTTGCTTTACAAAAGAATAACCCCAAACAATTTGTCATACATCCACATGACTAACAACCTCTAAAGATTGATAAAATTAATACAATTACATCATTCCTTATTTATAGATTTTGCAACGTGCAAAACCCTAAATCATGTCACCCAAGAATGGTTATAGATCCATGTAGATGATTGGTTGCAATCCCATGGATATCGAGATTATGTTACAAACGTGTTGATGATCGAAAAAATTCCTATCACCAACAATGATGGAGAATCACCCAATGGAATATTCCATTTAGATCTCTTCTCATTTGGGATGGAAATCTCCTTTGGAATGTGGGCCCACTTCCCATGTATATGGAAAAATTGATCTAATTTCGATGATTTGATTCAATTTTCAAATAACGTTAGATCTAAATTTAACAATAATATATATGAAATTAGATTAAAGCTTAACTATCTTTGCTAAGAGCGAGTGTAATTAAAATCAGATATCAGACTAAAATACAAATTATTGATTAACGAAATAGTTCCATAATTTAGTAAAACTCTAAGAACAAATATATGTAAAATTTTCTAATAAGAAATCTTTTGAAAACAATAGATGCATTCTTATATCTAATTTTATCAATTGAAGAGATTTTCATTTGACAGAAAAATAATTTTATATGAAAAACATCAAATGTTAAAATTGTATAACTCAAAGAAATGTTGCAACATGACTTTAGACATTCAATTGAACAATTTTCTCCAATTGATTCAGGCTTTCAATTTCTTATTAAAACTGATAGAAATATACAAGTCTCGAATCAGAATTTTCCAGCCCCCTTTTTTACATCCAAGAGTCCCCCCTTTATAACCTCTTTTTCTCAAGAATATGATTCAATCATCTTCTTCTACTCAATCTCCCCAGAGATGGAAATTGGTTACAATTCTGTTTCAAAAGAATCTTCTATTTTCTTTTTTCTTCCTTTGATAATTTGAAATTCTTCCATGTACACACCAAATTAAATGTTTATTTCGTATAAAAGATACTTGAATTTTTTTCACCTCCATTATTCGTTTTCTTTTTCATACATCTGATGCTACCTCCCCTCTATATTCCTACCAAAAACATAAATAAAATTAATGACCAAGATGGACATATACGAATTTAGCAAAAAAGGAAGAGATAAAAATAGATGAATTTAAGCCTTTTTATAAATCGATTAGGTATGAAACATTTTCATTAGATTATTCATCATGTCCCAAGATTTTCAATGAGCTCTCATGTCCTTGATTTGGCCATCATATGTCTAAATTATGGTTTGTATAAAATTGTCACTCAAGAGTTGTTTGATTATTCTACTACATGAATCTCGACCATCGATTTGTAAGCCCGAGGAATTATACCACATACATCGAGGAGTTGAATTACTAAGGGTTTATATTATTTAAACTTCTAAGTGTAGTTTGTGTGTGAATCAACCAACAATATGGACTATAACATATGTAATAAACTTTATGATGAAACATGTAGCATATCCAGGATCTGAGATTCAGAAAGTAGAAAAATTTCAATAAAAACAAAACCCGGATTTGGATGCCATTTAGGACAGGAAATGTCACTTGACATGTATCCTCCAAGTAGGACAACCCCTGAACAGTTGAGAGACTTTATATGACATGGAGGTGAGCCGACATGTGAGAAGGAGATGAGTTTAGGTGTGAAATAGTCATCCAATATTTGAGATTCTAAGAAATGTGAATTATTGAAAAATCTAGATGTTTGTATTTTCGGACATCTGAAATTCTGGGAAGTCTAGATTCAAGATTTTTGGATAAGAAAAGTGGTGAGAAGCCAATGTGAAATGTAAGTGGGGAGCTCATGATTCCACATCCCAGATCCAAGGTTTCTAAAAAATCATGCTATAGGATATTCTGGATTTCAGATATCCAGATATCCGAGATTTATAATAAGTGTGTTTTATTCTTTAAGATTTCCATATTTTTGATATCTGGATATCTGGGATCTAGGACTTTGATAAAGGTTCTCATTACATGAAAGAGAAGATCAGGATTCCGCTTCATATGGGACATGAAGGATTCCACATGGATTCCATGTAAGCACCAAGTCATACATGACTTGTAAGATGACATGTGAAGGTGAGTTGATGGAGAGGTTGGATGGTGAAGACGTCACATCGTATGCCAAGTCAAACGACTTGGGGATGCCACGTCAGAGACGAACAATAATATGACAAGTGACATGCCATGAGAATTTCTACATCAATTCCATGTCAGACATGACAGTTGGAATATTCTGGTTGGTATTCATTACATCTTAAATCCAAGATTTATGAAAAATGTGATTTATTAAAACTTCCAGGTTTTCAGCTTTTGTATATCCGGATATCATGGATCTATAAAAAAGTTATTTTGGATATCCGGGATCTAAAAAAAGTGTGATGATGAAATACATGGAATACCTAGATATGGATATGACAAGAACAAGTGCAACCGTTGATTCAAAAATATATTTAATCTTGGTAGTTAATTTAATAAAAATAAAACCAATTATATAAGTGACTCAAAGATCCAAAAAATATTAATCCAAGATAGAAAATTCTACCAAATTTTGGTTTTAAAATTATAAACAAGTGCAAAGTGAAAATCATGAACAAGATCGAACCCATTGTTAAAAAAAAAATCCATTTCAATTCATAAAAATATAAGCAAAAACAAGGCAACATCAGAATGGAAATGAATAAACATGCAATGTAAAAACTAAAAATTAGAATTAAATAATAAAATCAAAATTTAAAATGGTGACCCTTTTATTTTTAACAAAAGTAAATGGGAGGTTGTTGTAGGTATGACAATTCGACTTTAGTCATTTTACTAGTCGACCTCGAGTCGGTCTCCAGTCGATTGTCACTCGACTTCCTGACCACCTCTTATCAACTGAACTTTCGAATTGATCTCGATCACTTCGATTTTGACTTCCTTGGTGAATCAATTAGATGTTCAAATTAACCATCGACTCGACTTGACTCATTGGTAGAATTTTCACCTAGTTGATCCACCTTGAATAGATAATCGGTTGATTTTTCTTTCACTTCAAATAATATAACAACCCAACATTATCCCACATGTTTTATTCTATGTTGATACATAAGAACATGAACATCTGTTCACTGACCTAGGGAAACAATTCCCATTGCCTCTCTACACCAAGATAACTTCACAACACTCACAAACTTTTTCAAAGAGTCTGCTATATTTTCCAAATTGTCTACCTTCTCTAGTAACACCTTCTTTCTTTCTACCATGTCTCTCATGAAATGGTATTTTACATCAATATGCTTCATCCTAGAATGGTACGATGAGTTATTTACCAGAAGCATTATGATTCGACGGTCATAATTTATCTTCATAGCTCTCTACTCAAACTTGATACCCAAACATAATCAATGTAACCGTACTTCTTCTTTGCTTCCACGAGTGGTTGCCATGTATTCAATTTCTATTGTTGAAAAGTATACAACTTCCTGTCGCTTACTCATCCAGTTGATTTTTCCATCGAACATCTTGAACACACATCTACTCGTTGACCTTCATCGATCTAGATCTCCAACCTAGTCAACATTGACAAATCCATGTACATTTACTTCTCTGTTAGCTTCAAGTTTCCCTTGGTAGCATGTAGCATAATATTTTGTTCCACATAAATACCTAAAAAATATATTGACAGTTGTCTAGTGCTCTTTCCCAAGTGTCGACATGTACATTCTTAATACTCTCACTGCATGAGCAATGTCTGGTCAAGAGCAGACCATCGTGTGCATCAGATTACCAAAAAAACTAGCATAGGGAACAGGTTCCATGTCCTCTATTTATTCCCGTGTCTTTGGTCACAGTTCAATAGTTAGTTTTGCTCCCTGAGGATTGGCACCTTGACTAGTTTTCAATACTGCATGTTGAAACGTTTCAAGACTATTTCAATATACTTCCTCTAATTCAACCAAATCTTTCTAACTCAATATATCTTGATATCCATTTCCAAAATGAAGTTCGTTGCACCAATATATTTCATGTCAAACTTGGAGGATAACTATTTCTTCACCTTCTTTATTTCATCCATGTTGTTTCCAACCAACAACATGTTGTTGACATATAAAGCTACATATATAAAATAGTCATCTTCTTCCTTGGAATATACACAATGATCATCATTGCTTATCACAAATCCCAAACTAAGGATGTAGGTGTCAAATTTATGGTACCACATCTTTTGTGATTGATTTAGACAATAAAGGGATATTTTCAGTTTGCACACCAGATCTTGCTTGCCCTTTATTGCAAATCCTTCAAGCTATTTCATGTAGATTTATTCTTCTAGGACCCTGTGTAGGAACATTTTCTTCACATCAATTTTTTATATTTCAAGATCAAGTTTTGTAGCTAGATACATTAGTACTATAATGGAATTTAATTTTGTAACAAGGGAAAAAAGTCTCACTAAAGTCGACTCCCTCAAGTTGGGAATACCCTTTTGCTACTAGTTGATCTTTGAATTTCTCAACTTGACATGTTGTGTTCAAATTTTTCATGAACTCCCACTTTCTATCAACAAGTTTTATTCCATTCGGTAGCTCGACCAGATCCCATGTCTCATTATTGTACAAGGATTCCATTTCTTTGACCATGGTGTCCTTTGAGAGTTTACCCTCTGTCGATTCGACTGCCTCCCTCACCACCTTGGGCTTCTAGTTAGTGGAAGATAACACAAATATAGAATGAAAATCTGGTGGACTATACCTTTCAACTGGTTTTATTACTCGTTCAGACCTCCTAAAAACTAGATTTAGTTATTCCACCTCTTCATCTGATTCATTTGAATCATTTGAATAATCTTCTTCGTTCCTTAGCTCAAACCTCACCTTCTCTAGATCTTTCTCTCTTTGAACATATTCAAACTTGGAAGTTCCTTCAACTTCCCTGAAGACCACATCTCGACTGTACATTGTTTTCCTTGATGCACGATCCTATAGTTTATATCCTTTGATTCCATCCTTGTACCCAATGAAAATACACTTGGCTGCCTTCTTGTCCATCTTGTTCCTCTTTTCCTTGGGAACATGCACAAATGCATCACAACCAAATACTTTGAGATGTGAAAGAGAAGGATTATTATGAAACCGTACCTCATTTGGAGTTGAGTCGACTAGTTCTAATGAAGGAGACTTATTTACCAAATAATTTTCCATGTCGACTGTCTCTTCCCATAATTCTTGTGCGATCCTGAAACCACTAGGGATGCTCCTTTCATTGTCCATCAATGCCATGTTCATTCTCGCAGCGACTCCATTTTTATGTGGGGTATATGATGTGGTATTTTGGCATGCTATTCCACACTACTTGTAGAACTACTCAAATTCCTTTTGACATAATTCACCACCATTGTCAACTATTAATACCTTTATCTTCTTATCTATCTAGTTTTCCATAAGAGATTTAAACTCTTTGAATTTCTTGAAAACCTATGATTTCTTCCTTAAGAAATATATCCATGTATTCCAATAAAAATAATCTATGAAGGAAAAATAAAATAGGTATCCACCAAGTGAAGGGACTGGAATAGGCCCAAACACATCACTATGAATTAATTCCAAAATCCCCTTTGCCCTTGCCACTCCAGATGGGAACCTAAACTTATTTTGTTTTCCATATATGCAATGTTCGCAAAAATCAACTTCCAAATTACAATTAGGAAAACCTTTGACATTACCTTTGTTGTGCATAGCTTGAATTCCTTTTTTTCAAATGTTTCCATCATCTAGTGCCATAACATTGTCTGGTCAACTTGATGAAGAACAATCAAGTCAATTTGTATTGACTCAACCCAAGTTAAATTGAGTCAAATTTAGGAACACCAGTGTTGTTGCATCCAATTGAGTTGACATTCCCTAACAACTTGTATAGGGTTCCAATACAAACTCCTTTCATTAATACCATCACACCCTTAACCATTTTGCACGTATCCTTCTAAAATATAGTGTTCACTCCTGCATCACTCATCTTGCTGACATATATCAAGTTTCTTACTAAAACCAAAATATGTAGCAAACCTTGAAGGATTCTACTATTCCCATCTTGTAGTATCAATTGGAATCTTCCCTATCCAATAATTTTGGTTGTTGATTCATCCCCCAAGAACACAAATCCCCCTTCGTATATCTCATATTCATAGAACCATTCTCTGTGAGGTGTCATATGAAAGGATGTTCTTGATTCAATCAACCAAACGTCCTGATCTAACTATGTACTAGTCGACACTAGATGCACATCACCTCCTTTATCCATAGTAGTATATCTATCAATAGACTGCTTCTCTTCATATCCTATATTGAATTCTATCACCTTCGACTTGTAGTCTCTTTTGTAATGCCCAATTTATCGTATTTCCAACATATTCTCGTTAACTGAACTATGGATTTATATCTACCCTTTGACTTAGAATTTCTATTGGAGAATTTTTCTTTATCTCTATCTACCGATAATCCACTCACCATCAAGGCATATTTGGTCGATTGTTCCATGTTCTTCCATCTCATTTCTTCTCAAAATAGAGATGCGACCATGTCTTATAGTGCTAGTGTGGTCAAATTACTCCCTACAACATCGACTAAGCTATCCCAAGAGTCTGAAAAATAACATAATAGGCTAATACATTTCTCCTCCTTAATGATTTTAATATCCACAAACAATAACTAACTTATTACATTGTTGAATGCATTTACATGATTTTCTATTGAGCTCTCATAACTCATCCTCAGAAGATACAATTTCTTCCAAAGTAACAACTTGTTTACGAGGGATTTCTAGTAGTACAAGCTTCCCAAATTGTCTCATAGTTTCTTGGACAAGTCTTTACCTGAGGCATTCAATATCTTTCTTGAGGTTGTGATACTGGAATGTGTATTGTCTTGAGGTTTTGATGTTGCAGGCTAGGATCATATTATGGGAATGATGTTATGAGGCTCTCTAGGTCATGAAGGCTACATGTGACTAGGGTTTGAAGGATTGCATATGGAATGAAGCATGTCGGTGAAGTCATAAGTGCTCCGAGTATGAATATCTTGGATTTATTTTTACACATATCTTGTTGATTTGGTGCTCAGGTGAGGGGATTGGTGCCTCCAACAAGTTGGTGCTTGCAAATATTATAAAAGTAGGTTGGTGCCTACAGGTGCTGCTGAGTTCGTACTCAATTGAGGAGATTGGTGTCTCTAATAGGTTGGTTCCTACATATTTCTAAGTTGGTGCTTAGTTAAGGAGATTGGTGTCTCTAGTAGGTTGGTTCCTACAATATTTGTAAAAGTAGATTTGTGCCTACAAATATTTATAGAGATAAGTTTATGGTTTTCTGTCAATTGGGTTTCTGTATTAAACTCGGTGCATTATGATTTGAGTTTATATGTGATTATTGTTTTTTAGCTAATGAATGATTGATGAATGGTTAAATAAATTAAAAATTATCTTATACTGATTCACCCTCCCTCTCAATATAATCATAATTTCAACAATTGGTATCAGAGCAGGTTCCTTAAAAAACAATCTAACCACCGGAAGGTAGATATCAAGAGAAAACATGGCTAGTCAAGAAGGTTTATTCACAAACAAGGGTCCATTGTTTAATGGAGAAAAATATGAATTTTGGATAAGGATGCATATTTATCTTATGTCTCTTGGGTTTTATATTTGGAAATCATTCATGAATGGTTATGTCTCCCCAACAACTCCACCAACAGATGCGACTGGGAAGAAGCCTAGTGAACATAATGCAAAAGCCATGAATACCACCCTGTGTGGTCTATCAGAATTCAAGTTTGTCAAGGTGATGCATTGTGGATCAAGAAAATAAATTTGGGACAAACTTCAAAACATCTATGAAGGTGATGACAAGGTGAAGAAGGAAAATCTCGAAACTCATAGAACACGATTTTAGAGTTTGAAAATGAAAGACGAAGAACATGTTGCATCCTATTTCCTTCAAGTGGATGAAATTGTCAAAACCATTAGAGAACTTGGTGAGAAGGTTGAAGAGCCAATGATTGTTCAAAAGGTGTTGATATCTCTCCCCTTGAGATTTGATGCCAAGGTATCTGCAATTGGAGAAATGAAGGATCTATAGAAACTAATGATGGATGAGCTGCATGGAATTCTCACTACATATGAGATGAGGACAAAAAAAAAAAAATCTAGCATGGAAGGAAGAAAATTTCAAAGCATCAAAAAAGACAAAAGGATACAAATTATGTTATTGTTCTAGCCATGAATCAAATAAAGAAGAAGAACAATTTGTGAGAAATCTAAAAAGAGGATATGACACACACAAAGGTAAGCTACCCTTTATATGTTTTAATTGTGCTAGAGTAGGGAATTTTGCTGCTAAATGTCCATATGAAAAAAGGGAAGATAGTGATGAGGAGGAAAATAATGTTAAAGAAGAACATAACAATAAAAGAAAACCTTATATACACAAAAGAGGAAAATATACTAAGAAGAAAAGTTTTTACTCTAGAGAGGATAGTAGCTCGTCTAAAGAAAGTGATGAATATGTTTTTGATATTGACAAAGAAGAATTCATCTTCATAGTCATGGATACAAATTCCACCGATAAGGAAAATGAAGATAATAAGAAAGAAAAATAAGAAGAAGAAGAAGAAGGAATTGATGGGGAAGTGAATCTTGAAGCATAAGTCATTAGTGCCTTAGAATAAATAAACAGACTCAAGGAAAAGAATAGAAAGAAGAAAGATCATTACAAAAATATGAAGAGGAGGATCATGATATTGAAGAAATAGAGAAGACAATTATCATCCTGAAGACTCAAATAGAAGAGGAAAAAATGATAGAAGAAGTGGTGAGAAGCCAACTAAAATAAAAGGAAAAATTGCAAGAAGATAGAAGTTGAAATAGTTTCCTTAAGAAATGAACTAGAGAAAACCACTGATCAGTTGAATAGAAGCTTGACGTTTGGAAAGAGCACTGAGATATTAGATGATATTCTTATTTTCCAAAGGTTACCATTCATTAAGAAAAAAGACAAAAGACCCCTAAGGGAGATGCAAACACTAAGGTCACAAAGCCATCGAAAAAGGAAAATGAAGAAAAACTTAAAATCTATGCCAATATTCTCAAAGGCTCCATCAACAAGGAAAGTAGCAGCATGAAAGGAATTGATAACCAACATAAATCTGATTCTTCCCATAAGAATGAGTTCAAAAGAGTTGTTCAACATAGAATATCTTTCACAAACCGATACCAAAATCTCTTTCTTGGCTATAGTTTTTCTTGCAATAATTTTGGTCATAAAGCAATAGATTGTAAATATTATGCAGGAAGTGATCATGCGAGAGATATAAACATGGGTTATTATAATACTACACAGAATGATTATGTGAGAAACAAAACTATAAGTTCTCATGGGTTTGTTGATAGAAACTACAATTCATTTACTCCCCTAGTTGATTACAATGTTGAATACTATAAGTGAAATAACTATGGGCACATAGGATGTGACTACAGAAGCAACACAATAAAGAGGGAAGGCGATGTTCTTGCTAAGCATAGAGAATAATACATAAAAGTGTGAAAAATGAAGTAAGAAGAGCAAAAGAAGGAAGAATGCGGACTTGCACTTTATGCTCAAAATAAAGGGAATCAATGGTACATTGACAATGGATGTTCAAAACACATGACAGGGGTCCAGACCAAGTTTCTCACCTTGAAGAAAGAAAAATGAGGTAGTGTTACTTTTGGATATAATGGTTCTACAAGGATAGTTGGAAAAGGTGTTGTTAGTCTTGATAATGGAAAGTTTGAGACACATAATGACTTGTATGTTGAAGGGTTAAAGCATAATATTCTAAGTGTCCATCAAATGTGTAATCAAGGTTACAACCTCACATTTCATTCTAAAGAGTGTGAGATAAGGAAAGCAGCTTCATGAAAATTAGTGTAAAATGCAAACATAACCTCAAGTGATGTATACATAATCGATGAAGTAAAATAAGAAAAATGTTGTATGGAACAGAATATGGGAGTGATATCCCTCTCATATCGTCAGTAAAGGGAAGTATAAGATCAGGGGGAGAAACCCTTTGCCATTGATGTCAAAGGCGAAGAAGTTGCAGATAGAGGAATATTTGCAGATACAAGGAAAGTTGCAAAGAGGGGGAGTATCATAATTGACTAAGGGTTTCCATCAATGAAAAAGGGGGATATTTTTGGAAATATTGTTGTCATTAATGTCAAAGACAAGGGGAGATTACAAATGTCCAATATAAATATTGCAAGATGGACATTGTTGGAAATATTGTTTTTGGATTATTGATGATCAGTTTGGATACCCTATATTTGAATGCATTTTTACCCTAGATTCCTATCTCAAATAGTTTCATAGGTTATATGGTTGGAAATATTATTCCAATATCGTTCCAATGGTATATGGAATTCCCTATAACTCCCTAGGAATGAGGAGATATCAAAATTTTCCATCTGACAACCTAACCAAAAAATTTAGGTCGGTTCATCCAGTCTTTACATGTCGGCTATGAAAGTGGGGACATAAATACTATAAATATAGGATAGATGTGCACTTGTGAAGAGAAACCAAGCAAGAGATCAATTTTGAGGTGCACACAAGTGATCTGAGGTGAGCTAAAGGATCCAAGATAACTTTTTGGGATTTAAAGGTGTGCAAGAGAAGTTTGAGGAGTTTTCTTGGGATTTTCTTGTTCTTAAGATGCGCTATGAAGGACTCAAGGGTTGTGATGCTGCAATGTGCATTGTTTTGAGGTTGTGATGCTACAATGTGCGATGTCTTGAGGTTGTGATGTTGTAGTCTAGGATCATATTCTGGGAATGATGCTATGAGGATCGCTAGGGCATGAAGGCTACATGTGACTAGGGTTTGAAGGATTGTCTGTGGAATGAAGCAAGCAGGTGAGGTCAGAAGTACTTTGTGTATGAAGATATTGGATTGGTGTCTACACATATCTTGTTGAGTTGGGTGATCAGGTGAGTGGATTGGTGTTTCTAGCAAGTTGGTGCTTTCAAATATTGTAACAATAGGTTGGTGCCTATAGGTGTTGCTGAGTTGGTGCTCAGTTGAGGAGATTGGTGTCTCCAGTAGGTTGGTGCCTACATCTTGCTGATTTGGTGCTTAGTTAAGGAGATTGGTGTCTCCAGTAGGTTGGTGCCTACAATATTTCTAATGGTAGGTTGGTGCCTACATAAATTTATAAAGATAACTTTGTGGTTTTCTCTCAATTAGGTTTCCATGTTAAATTTTGTGCATTATGATTTGAGTTTATATGAGATTAT
>JZKD02S0275981.1:188851-220217 GCA_000966675.3 Picea glauca | reverse complement strand
CGTGCGCATGAGTACTGATCTTTTCTTACTGCTTGGTCTATATACCTTCCGAGCGTGTTCCCGATTGCCAGCAAATATTTTTGGTTCCAGCAGTGTAAGGGGAGGTGAGGTAAACGGACCCACACTGGGACGGCCGAGGGTACATCCTGGGATGGGTCGAAGTCCGGGGTCCATTTGTTCAGGTATAACCCCTGAGGCCCCATGAAATACGACCCATTTCTGAATATGAGGTTTTTGTCTTCAGGATTGTCAAAGACGAATACAAARTATCCTTTCCCTACGAAGTGGCTCTTTATTCCTTCTGTTATGAGCGGATTCCAATTCCTCTGCACCCATGCATCTACGGATTTGGGGGAAGGCCAGAGGCCGGTAAATTGCCCAATAAGTCCCCTGTTTGCTAAGTTCACTGTTGTTCTACAAGTTTCTTCCAAAGGCAGTTCAACGCTGGGAATGCTGTCCAGTTTCTTCACAAATTTCTGCTGCACTGTTGATGGCGATCTCTTGGAGGCTGCGACGACCAGCTTCCTGAATGCTTCCAGTTCTGGTAATGGGGGAGGGTTAGAGGTGGCGCCCCCACCAGCGTCCATGGCTGGGGGTGCCCTAAGCATTGCAGAGAGCCCGATCTGGGTGCGTCCTTGCGCCTCTGCGTGTCTGAGAAAGCCTAGTCGCGACTTTGTATGCACCAGGGTCGCCGAAGAAGGGGATGCGACCTTCAGACTCAAAACGTGGCCGCTCTAATCCGTGGAATCGCTGCTGTCAGCTTGCGACCTGGAGCGGGAGGAGGAGGAGTCGGCCAAGCTAAGCCTGGCCGCCGAAAGGGCCGAGGCTTCCTGTGCGCGCGACTAGGGTTCCAGGATCCCGAGCTCGGGCCATTCTAAGATAAACTAGAAACCTCCAAAAAAATTATGCATTTTTTACTGTAATAGAAGGCTGGAAATTTCTGCAAGATATGATAATCTGGAAAGCATGCTTCCCTAAATTAAATTCAAGCCCCAAAATGTATGTGTCAGCTGAAAATTTATGCTTGCAAAAGATGAGAGATGAAGGCATATATGGATGAAATAAATCTGCAAAGTTGTAACAAAAAATCCATCTCACATGCTCCAAAACTGCAATATCCATTGTCACATATGGCAAAAAAATACTATTTAAATTTTCTGCAAAACATTATAGCCTATTTGATTGTCTAAGAAGCCCAAAATATACAGTGTTAACCTCCTCTTGGATGACCTCTTCCTCCTCGCATGGGGGGAAATCACATCTAAATATTTCTTCAATCTTTAAGGGTTTTTATACTACTTGCATCTAAAAATCATCAAAAGATTTATCATAAGCCTCAAAAATTTGAGAAGATAACAAGATTACCAATCCCTCTTCTTTCTCACGTGCTTGATTTTCCAATGGATCCTTGTATTCTTGTGTTCCTTATCATTGTGTTCTTCATGTGCATGGCCACAAGGTGCTTCACCAAGGTCTTCAACAATCTCATCATATTCATGAAACACTGGTAGGTCATGGGGTGAAAGAAACATTGGGTCAACAACATGCAAATCATATGAATCTTTGATATAATATTTTTCCAATGGCCACATTGCAAAACATTTATCACACATTTGATCATCCAAAGAACTTGAAATTATTTGTACCTTTGCATGCTTCCAAGCCTCAAATTGCTCTTTCATCTTATAATAAATATCAACAAATATTTGTGCATCATGTACCACACAATTTTCATAATCATCACTCCAATATTCTTGAAACACATACATGAAATATGAAAATGAAAATATCCTTTTAGGCTAAGACTAAATGGCCATTTGACCACATGTCTTGTTTTGAAATAGGATGCAAAATCCTTCATCATAACATTTTCATGGACAATATTAAAATGTGCAAGTAACATAATGAAATATGCAACATGTGTGAAGCAAGATGAGGATCTCCATAAAACTTTGGAACGTACTCTTTCCATACTTGATAATGACACTCATGAGGATATCTTAGAATGCATGAAAAATTTAAAAGGATAGGCAATTTGTCCCAAACATCTTGGGATGATGCCATGCTCCTTTACTTCACCAATATTCAACATGAAATTCAAATATAGGGCTGAAATCAAACAGGAAATATACCTCAAGCCAAAAATGTGGAGTCATAAAGGTAATATTTCTAGGTGCCTTCAAAGTTGTTGGATGTGCCCATCTCTACACCAAACAATGTATTGAAAAATATACAAGGAACACGGGCTTCGTCCCTTCATAATGTCACCATATGATCAATGGATATTCAATATACACACTCATAAAATTTCAAATGTAGCAAGACTACAAATCCAGGCAATGGACTTAATCCCCAACCACGATGCCAAAATGTTACCTCTCAAACCCTCACCCAAGGTGTGAAAGTCCCAACCACAAGGTAAGAACCTAAGGGAAACTTGGAAAGGCTACTCACTATCACTATTGGGTCTCCTTTCTGACATCCATAATCACCTTGTTTTTGTGCCCTATATTGATTATGTTTCCTTAAAAACATGATTAATCCACTCCTTTTGCTCGATGATACACTCATTTAACTCTTTCTTGGTCTACATGAGGTAATAAACATTTAGCCTATGATTTTCATAGTGTATTGATAGTTAGAATAATTATCTACATGATTTATTCCATCTAATTACCTTTTTGTGGAAATTGTATTAACATAGGGTTCTAAGACAACGCTCCAGGTCATCCTCTACCTGCACTAGAAATCATTTGGTACCCACATTGGAGGTCATATGGTACCCGCACTGGAGGTCATATGGTACCTGCACTGGAAGTCATCTGGTACCTGCACCAGAACATTTCAGAAACCATCTGGTACCTGCATCATAATCCATCCAGTACCTATACCTGAAAATATGGACGTAATCAATTGAATGGATATTTTGATGAGTTCGAGGACTAGTTGGTGAATGAGATCATCTGTTCTAAGTCTACATGATAGTCCTTCATCCTCATGCACTTTGTGTCATGAAGATGACGAAAATTTTAAAAGGAGAAAATTCATGTATTAGTAAAATAATACTTGGTACATTTATTAGTGAGTTATATGTTACCTCGATTGTATCAGGTTGTTTCTCTTATAAAGAGGGCTTGTATGTGACTGAAGGGGATGGAGAAAAATTACATATATTGTTATGATGGAGAATTAGTTTATGAATCTGCATTTTCTCTAAATCTCTCTTCGAAAATAATGTGAACTGTAGTTGTTGATTTTGTACATTCTTTGAAGTCCATCATTCTGTGAACTTTTTAAGCTTACATGTTGGAATCGGTAAGGGCCCATCGGTCCAACATGGCGAGCTTACTGTAAAACTGTAGCGTAGATTTGGTTCATGTACTGGCGTGGTGTGATTCAATATTGGTTTGTGATCATCATATACTTAGTTTTTATTCATCATGTACTTAGCATAATTCAATTTATGGTTTGAGTTGGATGTGAATTGATGTATGATGAGCTTGGTGCACCAAAACTGTACGCGTTTTATCTATTTACTTTCAACAATTTGTAATGTTAAATTAGTTACATTTTTTAAGCGTGATTATCTTCATTTCTGATTTTTTCATTCATCTTGAATTGTAAAGCTGTGTTAGTACAAGAGTAATTTGAGAATCCATCTTTTTCATTACATGAACCAATAAATGAATTTTTGCTCCTGGTATATTAAACTAGATAGTTCTTTCAAGGATGTAAGATTTTAAGAATGTGTTTGAGTTTATTTGTATACTGCATTTGATTGAGTGTGGAGAAGTAGATATAAATTGATAGAGGATCAACATTGAAGGAAAACGATAAGATTCCCTCCTTTATGTTTCATGAGCCAGTAAGTGGGAAACTTTCTTTTCTGTATCAGTGATTTGTTGAATTCCACAAGTGCGTTATCTGTCAATTTTTTCTTTTTGAATGGTAAGAATTAGTTTAGGATAATATAGAAGGATTTTCATTCCTTTAGATAGAAGTATTTACGTTCCTTTAAAGTGTGATTAGCCTTTGGGTTGAAACATAGATTAAGATCTAGAAGTTGTAATCACTATGCTTATTAGTTAGATTAAAATTATTTGTTTCCAACACATATAGTGTAGAAACTCTGTTGATTAAGGATATTGGTTGACATATTTATGCTTGGTCATATATATTCTACATATAATTGCACCAACATTTTGGTGTCATTGTCGGGGACTTGCAAATGGTAATAAGTAGCAGGTAGTGTTTGAAGTGTTTGAATGGTTTTGGATTGGTTTTAAGGACGGCCTAAGGGAGGAGAGAAGACGGTAAGATGTGAGGGAAGAGCCCACACATCCACTTTAGTGGAATTGCTCCAAAGTTAGCTTGTCCTCTCCCTTTCATGTTGATGTTTTTATTTAAACGTACGTTTGTTTTTATTTATGATGAGATAACTTGTGCAAACAAATAACCTGGTGATAGTAGGATCCTAGTAACATGAGGAGATAAAAGTTTGGTGTGTTTTTGCAAATAGTTTTAATTTCTTAGTTTTAAAATTCAGATCTTTGATAATAAATAATTTAAGGGGTGTTGTAAGAACCCCCGAGTACTAGTTTGTGTTGCGATACAAGGATCATCAACCAACTAGAGTAATTCACGAATGATCAAGATCTTAAAGAATGTTCCTCCAAGAACTTTCTCACATTCTAGCAACAACTAGGATATCCACCTCTCAGGAAGAGTATATATTGACAACAATCAAGAATTTATTTATCTCTACATAAGACGATTTAGAAGTCCCTTCAGATTCCTCTTTTCAATTTGTTGAGGAGACTAAATAATCATGGACATAATTCGATGGAGAGAAACCATTGGAGCCTGAGATTGAGGAGTTATTAGCATGCCTCTCAATATATCCTGTATGTATTCCAAAGACCAATCAAATTGAAGAAGAGAATTTGCGTAGAATGGAAAAGGAGGACATGTCGTATGACCTAAAAAAAGAAGGGGAACAATAATATCATGATTTTATTGAAAGATGGTTCCAATCAGTTATCAGGTCACACCACTCTTTATTTTTCATTATTGCTTGATCTCATCATCAAAGAAGTTGGTCCTTCATACTCCAGTATGTATTAAAATTTATCTTTTAAACCTGAGTATGAATATATATCTAACCTTGTTACCCACATGGATTCACTGGAAGTATTCCTATATTGTGATCTTTCTTTGTAGATCATTCATGAAAAAGAAGCCTCATTGAGTTTTCTTTGAAAACTATGATGAGAAGGAATTATCCCTGGATTGGAAAATTCAAAAGGGACAGTGGTAGTTAGATTTTATTTTGCTAATAAAATGGAAGTGTTAATAGGTTCAGTGGTCTGGATCTAAAGAGGAGATTTCTTCCTTTCAATAGCAGAAGATTGTCCAGAGTTATTGCATAATTTGGAACCCAATTCCACCTACCCATCACTTCCACCTCAATTTCAATTTCCTGTATCTGTGTGCTACATTTAGTTTTCAAGAATAATACTTCAGTAAAATCAGTAGACCTACAGGTTCTGATATTCAACTTAGTCTTTGACATTCTGGTGCCTGTTGGCATATTTAGCACTTCCAACTTTGAATTCTGGGAAAAAATGCTTATAGTCTGATCTGGTAGTAGTATCTATGAGCAATGATTGCCAGCATATTTCACAACTTGAAACTTGAAATATGCCAGTCACAATGAGATACCTACCAGTCCTAGATCATGTACCTTATCAAGTATATCTGGTACTGCAGAATCCTATTCCGGTACTGTCTGTTCTGGTACTACAAAAACATGTTCCGATACTAGTTAATAATCTGGTACTGATGCTAAAGTAATATGATCACTGTCCTATACTTGACATTGTTTCCACTTCATGTAATTGGAGGTATGAGCCAATATTTTTTTATTCTTTCTATCAAGGAATCATTTAAGTCTTGTGCTAAATTGTTCCTTACTTTTACGTACACCTTCCTTATAAATCATTAAACATATCATCATTATTACCCTTTAAAAAGAGACTTCCACATCTAGCTAAATTTTGTTGGGTATGTCTATAGGTGCATCTACCTTGTTATTACCTCATCATTTTGAAAAGTGAATTTTGAGATTATCCAGTGAAAGGGGTTGACACCGTTATGCATAATACTAACCTAGTTTATTTAACAAGCTCTTATCCAAGATTCTCTTGGGAGGTAGTGATGAAAAACCTCATGTGGTGGACCATTCCTGTAAAACCTGAATGAACTTTCATGAGAATACCTATAGGATTAACTAGAGGGACCTCTTAGTCATTATTTGATATGTTTTATTATACATTGAATAACAGAGATTTAAGGCTAATGTGGATGATGTCACCCTTGGGCTAAATACAAACAATCAATTATGTTCCTAATAAATATAAAACATTCTCGTACCACTTGCCTTCCTTATACTCTAAAGTTGTCAATGAACAATATAAACCATTCTAAATCTTTTGAGTAAAATAATAAAAGGAGGTAGCTCGTAGGGGTGTAGACCGATTGGCAAGTGCCATGTAAATGGAAGGAAATATGTAAAAAGAGGTCTCAAGGTCGATTCTCAACCCAATTTACCTAGAGGGCATGCTTGTGGGCTATGCGTTCCTCCCTAGGTGTTATAAGGCAGCCGACAGGATTCAACCCCATGTCACGTGAGTACGATACTGTTGTTGTTACCAATTCCCCTAGTTACAAAATAATAATAATAATAATAATAAAAGGAGGTATCAAGAAGTACAAGTAAACCCATTGGGGTACTGAATAGGCATGTTGGCAGCGGGGCCATGCTTGTATGGTACTAAGGTAAACTCGTCGGGGTACTGAATAGATCGGCTGGAAGCGGGGCTATGTCGGGTAAAGGGAGTTGAAAACATACATTGAAACACCTAAAACTAAATAAAATCCCTTGGGTATCATTCCGAAGAAATCATTATTAAAATCAAGGCTAGGAGATGAACTGTATAGCTCTTGGATGATGCCCTTAAGAACATTCCAATATCCACTTTAGGGTTCTATCTTTTAAAAATCGATATGTTTTCATGGAAGTGGGACCCTCAGTGTAGGTAATTCACCCTACCTGAAGAAGAAGAGTTTTATTTATAATAAAATTGGATAAGAAATAAGTTAATCATCTTAGGATGTACTATTTTACGTGTTCCCTTATTCTAATGGCATGAAACCATAACTATGTCACTTTTATTTTAAAGGTATTCTAGGCAGGGGGCCTATTAGTTAAAATCGTTATGAAATCTCTTGGCCAATATCTTATAATCATATCAAATTCACATCCAAACCTTTTCTTCTAATTATTACTCATAAAAGGTTGGATATGACTTAGTGTCAAATCATTAACGAATCTAATCTACTACTCATGGCTAGACATACTCAAACAAGTTGTTCATACCACTTCATTTCTATCATAAATATAATTTGAACATTATGATAAAATACGCTCTTCTAAATGGTGTCACCATTCCGATGAACGTCATTATAACCATTATATCATTAACGAACCTGTTCCATTATACCACCTTTATTTTTTGGGTTCATTACTCTGGCTAGGTGTGTTACTTTGTTCTAATACCAAACCCTCTTATCAAGAAACTCCGGTTTACTATGTCACATCGAGAATTCCTTTCAAGACATGCATGGGGGTTGATCGCCATGAACCTGTGTTTATGGTGTTTCAAGAGACGGAGGAATATATGACATGCATATAAAAGTTTGAAAAGGTTGAATGGGTACCCTTTCTAGAACAATTTTGAGGTGACCACGATGAAATGTCCCAGGCCTTTGCGTAGAGTTATGATGGTGAGATTGTTCAGTTGGGGATTATAAAGTGCAGGTGACAAAATTTTCTATATAAGAGGCCATTGGATGGAGGGTAAAATATATTTTAAGGGTATGATGATTGCCTGAAATATCTGTCAGCATTTCTTAGTGCTCGAGCATTCAAATCCGGATTGGACGAAATTTACAAGATAAGAAAGAAAATGTTGTTTCCAAGTTTAAGAAGGTTGTTCACTCGGGTAAAAAGTGTAAAGCAGAGGCCGGGATGTTTATATTGTATAGCAGGTTGCTTAAAAGATAACTTAAGGAGTTGAAGAAGGTTGGAACTTTAGGGAGTGATTAATCAAGTGAGAAGTACCATCAGTTTTGAAATTTTGAAGATAATTGTTGCAATAGGACATGCAATAGATAAGGCAAGGGGAAATGTTGGGTCTCATTTTTGACATCCACAATCACCTTGTTCTTGCGCCCTATATCAATTATTTTTCCTTAAAAACATGAGTAATCCACTCCTTTTGCTTGATGATACACTCATTTAACTCTTTCTTGGTGTACATGTGGTAATAAACATTTAGCCTATGATTTTTATGGTTTATTGATAGTTAAAATAATTATCTATGTGCTTTATTCCATCTAATTACCTTGTCTTGGAAATCATATTAAGGCAGGGTTCTAAGACAACACTCTAGGTCATTCGGTACCTGCACTAGAAGTCATCCATTACTCGCACTAGAGGTCATCCGGTACCCGCACTAGAATTTATCCGCTACCTGCACTAGAACATTCCAAAAACCATCCAATACCTGCATCAGAAGCCATCCAGTACCTTCACATGAAAATCTGGACGTAATTAGTTGAATGGATATTTTGATGAGTTTGAGGAGTCAGTTGGTGAATGAGATCATCTATTCTAAGTCTATACGATATTCCTTCATCCTCATGCACTTCGTGTCATGAGGATGAAGGAACTTTTTAAATGAGAAAAGTCATTTATTAGTAAAATGAGACTTGATACATTTATTAGTGAGTTATTTGTTACCTCGATTGTATCAGGTTGTTTCTCTTATAAAGAAGGTTTGTATGTGACTGAAGGTGATGGAGAATAATTACAGATATTGTTATCCTAAAGAATTAGTTTATGAATCTATATTTTATGTTAATCTCTCTTCGAAAGTAATGTGAATTGTAGTTGATTATTTTGTATGTTGTTTGAAGTGCAACATTGTGTGAAATTTTAAAGCTTCCCTATTGGAATCAGTAAGGGCACACCGGTCCAACTTGGCGAGCTTACTGTAAAACTGTAACGTATATTTGGTTCTTGTACTGGCATGGTGTGATATGATACTGGCTTGTGATCATCCTATACTTAGTTGTTATTCATCTTGTACTTAGCATAATTCAATTTTTGGTTTGAGTTGGATGTGAATTGATGTATGATGAGCTTGGTGCACCAAAACTGTAGGCGTTTTATCTAGTTTACTTTCATCAATTTGTAATGTTAAAATAGTTACATTTTTTAAGCGTGATTATCTTCATTTTTGAATATGTCATTCATCTTGAATTGTAAAAGTGTGTTAGTGCCAAAGTAATTTGAGAATCCATCTTTTTCATTACATGAACCGATAAATGGATTTTTGCTCCTGGTATATTAAACTAGAAAGTTCTTTCAAGGCTGTAAGATTTTAATAATGTGTTTGAGTTTATTTGTATACTGCATTTGATTGAGTGTGGAGAAGTACATAGAAATTGATAGAGGATCAACATTGCAGGAAAAGGATAGGATTCCCTCCTTTATGTTTCATGATCCAGTAAGTGGGAAACTTTCTTTTCTATATCAGTAATTTGTTGAATTCCACAAGTGTGTTATCTATCAAACTTTTCTTTTTGAATGGAAAGATTCAGTTTAGGATAATATAGAAGGATTACTGTTCCTTTAAAGTTTGATTAGCCTTTAGGTTGAAACATAGCTTAATATCTAGAAGTAATATTCACTATGCTTATTAGTTAGATTAAAATTACCTGTTTCCGGCACATATAGTGTAGCAACTTTGTTGATTACGAATCGTGGTTGAAATATTTATGCTTGGTCATATGTATTCTACATATAATTGCACCAACAATCACAACATCACCACTTTCCCTCTCTTTATGTTGGATTTCCTCCAACACAAAGGGGGCTTCCCTAACTTAGGATTACTAAATTTTGTTACAAGAAGGCTCAAGGTGATTGTGAATAGTTAGCTTTAGAAAAAGAATTTTTGTAAAAAATATTTTATAAATAGGGTGATGGGAGGCCCAATACTAGCATCAAATCCACTAGGGAAGTGGAGTCAAGTATCAACTAAGGAGTGCAACAACTATGAGATTCAGAATGGATATAGCTCATGTTAAGCCCTATATATTCAGTTCTTACATTTCTATTGTTATATTAGTGTTGTCATTATTGGTTAGCTAACCCTTTAATTGCAGTTGTACCCTTTGTCTCCTATATATACCAAGGATACCTAGTTTTAGAAGGAATCTCATCTTGTATATTTGTTATATTGTAAAAGGAGGTTTCCCTCTGCAAGAGGCTTCTCATTCATTCTTCTCTCTCTTTCTCAAGGTGTGGAGTTACTTATTTTTCTCTTTTTATGCTATTTGGCTGTTTGGTGCATAACAACTTGAATGAAGAACCTACAAACAAACCTATCTTGTTTTCCACTAAAACAAAAATCATTTGAGAGGAATCCAAATTAAGAAAGACCTCCAAATGGATCAAAGGGTGCATCTACTACAAGGTTATGCAAAGACAATTAATATGAATTAAGAAAGAATGCATACAATAACATTTCCAACAATAGATACAAAGAAAATAAAGGGGGAATTGACCACAATTATTCTTCTTCTCAACAAAGACATAATATTATTAATGAGGAATAATGTTACCTATCTTTCAGTCCTTCAACATACATTTGATGCAAGTATTTCTATCCTTAGTCTTTATAAATTAAAACCAAGCAAGTAATCCACAATAGTATAAACTTATAACTTTCCACTACCTTCAAGATATTCAACAAAGCTCAATGAAAAAAACCCCCAAATTCAACCCTCCTTACAAATGGAGAGAGATAATCTTTAAATACAGTGAGATCCATATCCTTTACATCAAACTAGTAATTATTTTCCTAAATCCATTAGTTCTCCAAGGAATACAAAAATATATTATATTTCAAACCTCCTGAATGTCATCTTTACTAACAACAGAAATGAGTTGTTAAGATCCATTTTCTTCTCCAAGAAGAATTAATAAAATATGTTAGATACATCCTTATCTCCAAGGAAAATAATATTATAATGTTCTCTCACATAGCCAACTCATGAGACAAGTCAAATAATAATAAAATAATGAGTGGTTAGTTGACCATGTAAAGGCTCCATGAAACTATAAAACATACTCCCACATGTGTGTCCTTTAGTAAAGTAATAAAATATTCTTCGAGGGTGTGCTCCACAAAAGGGTGGACGAAGTAAAACCTCCAAAAAATAAGTAGCCTCCATAAAGTGGGTGTTTCATCAAATGCATGAAGAATGTGCAATAAAGGCTCCATAAAGCTAGATGTCTATGCTTTGAAACTTCCTAGGTCTAGTCAACATTCTCCAATGTGTAACCAACTCATCTTCAAGGTGTTTGACCATGCCATAATGATGCTCAACCAACACCATATAGGTGCACCCTAGAGAAATGTGCCAAGTCATAATGCACCCTAACAAACTCCAAGAAGAGGGGATGATCCCATCATTAGGAAATAAAAAAATAAAAAATATGAAAATGCCTCAACATGTGTGCCAATAAGGTGAGTGTTCCGATAAAACCATGGTACACCTCCAAATAAACTACTATAGGTGTGAACACAAGCCCAATGAACTAGGGTGCTCATGTGGATAGCCTCAAACCATATCAAATAAGCCAATATATTATGCTAGAACCATGTGAAAGGGGGTAAGTTCCAAGTACTCTCTGTTGACTACATTTTTTGTCAACAATACTTAGCCAACAAAGCGTTGCCAGGCTCCCCCTCAAATGAAATTGCTTCTGCAAAGTTTCGTCCACTCTCGTTAAAATTGGCGCAACCTACTCGACGAAGCTATTATGGCTCTTGATCTGCCATTCATATGGATTTGTTTTTTTCTCTCTCGGCATTTCTAACCCTATGATTAACACACTGGAACCATAGATTTTGGACCCATATATCACCCTTTATTCCTTTCTTTACCATCGTGTAACAAACTTAGCATTTGCATGAGTCACTTTACCTACATAGCCTTTGAATAAAGAGAAAGTAGATAAACTTTTGGAAGCCAACTAAAAGCATATCATGTTATACCAAATACCTTACTTCCTTATTTCTACATCATCCACTTTCCAAAAATTTCTCTCATGCCTCTTTATTCAACTATAACTTTGTCTCAATAAAGTTTTTTCATGCCATTTCATGTTATGACCTTAATTTTATTCCAAAAGAAAAATATATCATTATTTTTTCCATGCTTCTTTTCACATAATTATTTCCCCTACCCGCACTCTCATATATGAGGGTGATTATGCATTTCTCTAATATTTCCCTCATATATAAAGGTGAAGGTGAACAAAATATTAAAAAAATGTAGTTAAATAAAGATATTAGTCTCCACTTTATCTTAAAAAAAATAAAAATTAAATACCTTATGTTTTAAGGCCATTACATGATATCCTACCTGCCAACTACAAGAGCCATTTTCCTTATGGATTGACTTAACCCATAACATTGAACATTATTCCCAAGTGTAAATTCATGTTTCACAATAAATTTGCCCTCAAATTATATTATGTGCTTCCTCCGGTTGCAGATCCCGAAAGCAACCAACTCTTCTCTTTTGTGATTTAGTGGGCGATGTCATAACTTGAAGTTATCTTATTTACTTTTCGATAGCAATAGATTGTCATTCCAAAGATGTTTTATGAAGTCATACAAACATTTCGTTGGAATTCTAAATGAACAACAATCTTATTTTGAAAAGATTATTATTAATAATATTGTTGAATGATTCGATAAGAAAACAAGAAGGATTTTGACTTTATGGAAGATACTTTATTTATAGTGATGACAGTATATAAGTATTAATATATAACCTTACAAAAGAGCTAAAAGTCCATGAACGCCATTAAAGAATATCTGCTACGCTAAAAAACCATCAGAATTAATGAGGCAGTGGCAAACAGTTTATCATTCATAAGAACGAGAATGAAGTTGTTCTCCCAGTTTCAGAAACGCTTGATATTGAACATGAAGCTTTCAGTTCACCCTCCCTTGTTCGCGGTTTGATTTCAGAAGATTCGAGCATATTTTATTAAAGATGTTTCTAGAATTTATGATTGAAACTGGTGTTGTACCAATACTTCAGAAATGAAATATATTTGCTATTATAAGAGACATTCCAGCAAATGATACCCATTTTCTTTCCAAACATACAAGCAGAAGTAATTGTTGCTCATGGTTATGAAACTTTTTCCATTGGTGTCAATTTTACAAGTATTTTGTATACTTTGCTTTTCTTCGGCTCAATCGTTGGAACAATTCTAAAAATGTCAGGAATCTCGTTGTATTGGATTATAAGATATGTCATCCCAGGTACCTCATCGATTGATTGATAGAAATAGAAACTTATTTGACAACATTAGACACACTAATTATCGATTATCTTTTGCCATTTTTGGAGACCAAGAGTTTGATAAAGCGTAGCACTGGGAATCAATGAATGGGTGACTCGAGTTCTGAGCTATAAATTATCCAGTATGACAGAAAATAAATGGTTTTTTGTTTATCATAGATAAGAAAAGTGTTGGGATTTGGTGACAACGAATTCCTTCAACGATGAATTTAGATCTTATTATTCTGCGTTGGTTGCAACTAAATAGACTAGGTTAGAATATGGATAGGGATTGCATTTAATAATCAGTTTTTTGTAAATGTATATAAATACATGTAAGCCCGTAGAGACAAAGTGAGAGACAAAGTGAGAACTTGTAAGTTTGCTGTAATCTCCATGCTCTGAATAATAAGACAACCAATGCCTATGCTTGGTGGACGTAGCCCAACGTTTGGGTGAACCACAAATCCCTATGTTTCTTATCTATGTGATTGCTAATTATCATATGTGAATTTTGTTTTTCATATTTGCAATTCTAACAAATGGTATCAAAGCTGGTTAAAGAAGAGGACGTCAAGAGCATCAAATTCTCAAAAAAACCACAAGAGTAAAACCTGTATACAGTGCATTGATTTCGACATATCACAAGGGCCTCCTCTTGAAAGGTGGGACGTCCTATAGACTGACCTTTCATTCCTCAAAAATTCCTGAGCACGTTGCACCCATGCTATATCGGGAGGGGGAACAACCACCATACATCGTCGCAGCATGGCTATCTCGAAAGGTGCGATGACCCTTTGAAGCTCGTCGCAGTGTAGTAGTATCTAGAGGTGCGACGACTTCCTTTAAAATAAAGGTCACGATCTCCTTTAATTTATTTGCATGATTTTATGGAGTAAAATGAATTTAAGGCATGGTGCGACTCTTTTGAAAGTTTATGCCTTATATTTTATAATATTATATTGTATGCATAAAAGGGTGGAGGAATTAAAATGTAAAGGTGGATGTTTTAAAAGTGAATCTTTTTTATAAGAGATTTTTATTAAATCTTTTTTATATATTATTAAAAGGTTTTTTTTGGATTAGACCTTTTTAAAATTATTGTTTAACATTGAGTAAGATCATTTTTCCATATAAATGTTTGTTTTTATAAGCAATAATTTGGGTATTAGGAGATTTTGTGCTAATGGCTAAGATGCAGAGTAAAAGTAACTTTGAGCTCTGGAAGCTCAAGATGTAGGATTTACTGGTGTAACAAGGGTTGCAAAAAATATTGGCAGACAAGTCAAAGAAACCAACAACCATGACGAATGAGGAATGGGAAGATCTGGATGCAAAAGCTCTTAGTACCATTCGTTTATGCTTGGCAGATGATGTTCTGTTTAATATCGTAGGAGAGGATACAACATCAAGCTTATGGAGCAAGTTGTAAAGTCTATATATGACGAAATCCTTGACGAGCAGGATCTACTTGAAGAGACAGTTGTACAGTTTGCGGATGAAAGAAGGTACAAAATTTGCTGACCATTTAAATACCTTTAATACCCTTATAGTTCAATTGACTAGTATGGAATTTAAATTCGAATATGAAGATAAGGCTATTACACTATTGTGTTTGTTGCTTGAGACTTGGGATAATCTAGTCACCTCTATTATCTTTAGTTCAATAGATGTTTTAGATTATGAATTTGTTGTGGGAGCTTTGTTGGTTGAGGAGATGAAGAGAAAATCTAGTCAAGAAACCTCAACTTCAGAGGTGATGTTAGTCAGAGGTTGAACTAAAGAGTAGAATGAGAGAATTTTTTCTTGATCTAGGTCAAGACACAGAAAGGGTAAAGCAAAATGTTGGTACTGTGACAAAACATGACATCTCAAGAAAGATTACTGGAAGAGAAATGAATCTGAGGAAAACTCTACGAAGGAAGCAAATTTGGCTGTAACGAATTCAGGTATGAATGATCAAGTTTTATTCGTTTCTAGACATTTACAATATCAAGAAGAATGTCAGTTAGATTCAGGTGCCTCCCACCACATGTGCTCACATAGAATTTGGTTATTTTCTTACCAATTTGTTGATGAGGGTGTAGTGTTTATGGGAAATGGTATTCCCTGTAAAATTGTTGGGATTGGAAGTATTAGAATCAAGATTATCGATGGTATTGTTAGGGAATTAACGAATGTTAGATATGTATCTGAGCTTAAATCAAATTTGATTTCATTGGGAGTGTTGGATTCTTGTGGATATAAGTATACAGGTTAAGGTGGAGCACTCACATTGTCGAAAGATAGTTTAGTAGTGATGAAGGAAACAAAGGTTGATAACCTTTATAAGTTGGAAGGGAGTATTGAAGTAGCATCTGAAGTGACAGATGTATCTTCTTGTTTATGGCAGAAGCATCAATGTCATAAGAGAAAGAAAGAATTGCACATACTGGTAAGCGATAAATCGTTTCCATACTTAAAATCTTTGTTTCTGAATTCCTGCTTGTTTTATATCTCCGCAAGTTATGATGGTGGTATAAAGGGATGTTGTGTGTGGGATCCTACTTCTCACAAGGTCATCATTGACAGAGATATAGTATGTATGAAACAACCAAAATGGTTGATTCAAGATCGCAACGGTAAATTTGTTTGCATGCTAGATAATTCATTGTATGGCCTATTGGTACCCAGGCAAATATACAAGAGGTTTGAATTCTTCATAGTGAGTCAGAATTTTTCAAAGGGTAGGAATGACTATACAATTTATAGTACATTCACAGTCTTGATGTTATTTGTTGATGATATGCTCGATGCAAGCCAAAGCATGGATAAAATCAGTAAGAAAATGACTCAGGTGGACAGGACAATTCAGATGAGGGATCAAGGAGCAACAAAACAAATTATGGGCATGGAAGTATACAGAGATGGTAATGGTAAGTTGTGGTTGGAGTTCGGTATGAACATTGTAAAACTAGTTTTTATCCCTCTTTCTTTCCATTATAAGTTTGCTTCAAGCATAGGTCATGTCTATAAATGAGAAAAGGTTATGTCTAGTGTAAGTTCAGTAGGAGGTCTGTTGTATGTGATGAAATGGTTATGACCAGATGTTTCACATGCTAATGATGTTGTCAGATATGTGACAGATTTAGGTGTTGCAGTGAAATGGGTGCTTCAGTGTTTGAGAATCACAAATGTCACCTATAATGGTTACACTAAGATGGTATGTGATAATTGTAATGTATATTTTACAGGTGTTTTGGATAGGAGGAGATATATCATTAAATATATCTCAAAACACAGTTGTGGAAGACATGTTGGAGGTGGAGTGACCCCTCAAAAAATCCAAACTCATGGAAGTCACACAGGAGAGATCATGAAACTAGTTTTATTAGAGAAGCTGCAGTGGTGCTTGGATTCTCTTGGCTTGCAGAAAAGGTGATGAACAAAAGGAAGGAGCAAGGTATCAGGTTAATTGTTGTCAAGGTGGAGATTTTTTGGATTTTTTGACAACAAATTCCTCCAATGATGGATTTGGATCCTATTATTCTACGTTGGTTGCAACTAAATAGACCAAGTTAGAATATGGATAGGGATTGCATTTAATAATCAGTTTCTTGTAAATGTATATAAATACATGTAAGCCCGTAGAGGCAAAGTGAGAGATAGAGTGAGAACTTGTAAGTCCGTTGTAATCTCCATGATATGAATAATAAGACAACCGATGCCTATGCTTGTTGGATGTTGCCCAACGTTTGGGTGAACCACGTGAAATCCCTGTATTTCTTATCTATGTGATTGTTAATTATCATACATGAATTGTGTTTTCCACATTTGAGATTCTAACAAAAAGAGGGGCCGATTCGCCCAATAATTTGCCTACAGTATTGTAATGAGGAATTTATCAATCAGTTGGAATGAGACTTCGTAGTGAAAAAGTAACTGGGGATAGTCTATAACAGAGCATAGCTATGGTTTGGTTTCACATAAATTGGCACCCAATCCTTCTCAGATATCTAACAGTGGCTCTAATTGACATATTGTATGTCACATCGCTTAGGATCTCATACAACATGAATATTTAATTGAACATTAGAGAGTCAGGTCTTTAGAGGAGTTGATCCACGACTCCAATTCTCCAAGACCAAGAAAAATTCCAAGACATAGATGGGTGAAACACTAAGTTTGGCAACGAATCTAATGAGGAACGTTCACCGACAATGATTAGATTTTTTGCAAATAAAATTATGTTTTTTTTTTAAAGGAGGCAGTTCAAGTCAATTTTCTCTTTAGTTAGCTTCATCCCACACACAACCCTAACTGTTAACTGATTGCAACTACCCAAAAAACACTATTACATTAGCAACAATCAACCGGTAAAAGGGAGGAAAAACTTTGAGAGAGGTATGCTTGGAGTGCAGTGAGGTTTTCTTCTTTAAATCATCATTCATCCTCTATAATTTCAACAGGGATTGACAGAATTGTTGGCATCAGGGAGTCTTATGAAGCAGCGAAGGGATGAAGCGAGGATGAGATTTGCTGGTTCTCATAAGGTGAATGGTTTACTTGTCAGTTTGTTGTGTTTAGGCCTAATTTTATTCAGCGCTAATCAGTTTCTCATATGCAGGTTCTCACCCTGTGTTATCACCACCATTGCTCCATTCCATTTCAACTCAGCTTTCTTCTTCTTTCTGATTCAGGAGCATCGTCAACAATGTTCATCAAGCCGAGTGGAGGACAACTCAACATTAATCACACACATTCAAATTGTTTTGAGACCCAAGGAGAGTGCATCAATTTGATATTTTGAAAAGATTGTAATTAAAAGAGATTTTAATGTTTTGAGGCAAGAACCATTGTATGAGATCGCAAAGGATTGTAATGTCTTTAATAAGATGTAGGATTGTACATATATTGAGCAGTGACTTGTATATGGGTTGTAAATTCCATTTATTGTAATAAGACTTAGTGGTAGAATGCTTGATTATGATATGATAGCACTAGCGTAGTCGGTAGGAAGGCTTGAGAAGCCCCTCCGTGTATAAATATATGTAATCTATGCCCAAATGAGTTTGTTGAGGATTATTATTGCTGCTGAAGACAATTGTATTTTGCTGCTGAAGTTTATTGAGAATTTTTTTTCAAGGAGAAGTTGAGAGTTGTAAGAACTCTTTGTACGAATGCTTTGTTGAAGGAATATAATAGAAGAGGATTTCTTTCAGACTTTGAGTTTGTACATGTTTTCTTATGAGTTAATTGGGTAATGTCATGTTATTTTCTTTTTGTGTTTTATATGCCTGTGTATGCATTTCATTATTAATTGAATGAACCTGTAGTGTTCTGTAAGTTTCAATTGTTTCTCTTCTGAAGCACTAGTGCAAGGAGTTCACAGTAGCCATGCAAGGAGTGCGAAGACAAAGTCGTTTTCAGACTCAGAAGCTTAAAAGAGATAATGCAAAATTGCGCAAGGTGAGTGCAAGGAGTGCACATATACTCATCTGAGTGTAGGAGATTGAGAAGACCCTTTCAAGGAGTGCATAGGGACAACACTTAGTCAAGTGTTGAAGAGTCCCAAGGAAACAAATGCAAGGAGTGCGTGAGAAGATTCTCCAGAAACAATCAAGTGTTAAGTTTTCAGAGGAGTGCAAGGCATGCACAGAAGACCCAAATCATTTGAGTGTTAAATCTCAAGAGAAAAAATGACCAAAAGTGTTTTAAGGGAAACCCTTTTCAATTTCAATGTCGAGTGGATGAGATCCGCTCGAGGAGGAACAAACCTTTCCTAGCCGTCAGATATGGGAAAGTAGCGTGGGTGTTAACCCCTGAAGTCCTTCGGACTCTGCATATTCAGAGATTTTCATGCGTTGTGTGAAAAGGAAGAAAGTTTCCCGAAGTCTCGGGAACCAAAGAAGATCTGGACTGCCCGATTGTGGGGAAACATGTCCACAGATCCAAAGTAGTTCAGAAGTTCAACTATTCGAAAGAGTTGGAGTGTGATTGTGGAAGTGTGCAAGCTTCCTGAAGTTCTGAAGTCCGGAATGAATCCTAACCGTCGGTGCAAAGAGCCACATGTCAGCAGATATTGGAGTCTAGAGGTATGGCACTACGGAGGAACTGAGGCATATTTCACTTTGGGTTGAGAACTCTCGAAGGCCCGAGTTGATATCGACTGTCGGTCGAAGAGGGACACATGGAGAGCAGATCTAGATTCTGCTAGTTTGGAGTTCGAAGGTTGTGAAGCGTTAAGTTGCAAAGATACTCGAAGTCTCGAAGGCTGTAGTGTAGAGAAAATAGAGACCCTAGATCTTGACATTTGTTGGGAGCCGTATATCTTTGTCATAGTTCGGAGTTCGCTAGTTCGGGAGGATTGTGCATTGGAGTGAGAAAACTCCTCGAAGCCTAGAGTCCCGAAGTGTCATAGTCCGCACCATTGAAGGGTGTTAGCCCACAGACTTGGCCCAAAGTCATGTGGATTCTCCCTCACGTGGGTAAATAGACTCTTGTGAACGCATATTTTTGCGCAGGGAAGAAGATAAGTCATGTGGTATAAGATTTTGAGGGCTCAGTAGGAGCTCGAGAGTTGATTCGGATCCATACTATGAACGATCCTAGACCGGAAGGTCGTGAGAGCCCCAAGAGGTGGTGGGGGTTTGTGTCACTTTCGTTCTTGGTTGTTCTATTGTAACGTTTTCTAGAATGGATAAAGGCTAAATACCTGGCCCAAGTCTACGCAGCAACTTGTAAATTCCAAAAATTCAAGAATTGTATGGGGAACATTTTTAAATAAAGATCAAAATCTTTTAAGCTCTGAAATTGTTTCTTTGTTTATTTTCTTTTAAATCTCAATTTTCTTCATCTTTTTCTCAATTCAACACTTAAAATTTTAAAAGAAAATAAAATCAAACAAACTAATAGATTTATTACTTTGTAAAATTGTGTATATAAGTTTCTTTCATTTTATTTTTATTAGTTAGTTTTAATATGTACAAAATTTTATTTATTTTCTTTACTTACTTTATTATTTTAGCTCTCTTATTATTTATTACATTTTAACTTTTAAAGAAAATTAAAAAATATTACTAGAGTGTTACTATAATTTATTTTGATATTCTTTAAACTAATTTCTTGTTTAATGTGTCTTTCTTTTAATTGTTTCACTTTAGCACTAACATATTTTAACTCTTCATTAGTTTTGTCTTATTTTACTTTCTTACAAAATAAATTCAAAAATATTTTTAAGTTAGGGTTCTCTTGTACATGTTTTTCCTTAGTTGTTTGATTTCTTTTAAGTTTTAATTTAACTTTGTTATTTTAACTTTATGAACTCATACACGAAAGCATAAAAAACATAAATTATAAAATGCATAAAAATTTAATATTGTAAAAATACAAAGCAAAAGGGAATTCATGCTTGGACTTTAGGTTAGAGGAGATTTAGCTTAGAATCATATGTGTTTTCTTGTTGGGGCTCTAAACCTAGGGTGACATTCTCGTCTCTTCCCGCTCAGCCCCATGGGAGGTCGAGATATTGGCATTGGGGACTCTTTAGTCCCTTGATGTCAACACTCTCCACAAGTGAAATTACAACAATGTGAAGGGGTTAAACATATAAAATAAATCCCAAGGACTAGGGCACCCCACACCATTAGAATAAGTGTACTAGATCACCATAAAAATGTGTATCGAAGAGAAACACTCCATAATAATAAACATGAACCATAGAGAGCATGTCAATAATTAAATCACCACATCTAGGAATAATAATTAACCGAGAAAACTTAGGGAGACCCTAATTTGATGGGTTTCATTTCCATGAAATACACTAAGCATGTCATGCTAAGAAAAAACCCCTCTTGAATCTCCAAACATGTGAAATGAGAAGGAAAGGGAGAATCACTACACCACATCAATCACTAGGAGAATGCCAACTCATTAACAAAACACCAGAACCCCAAGGAAACATCTCATTATCTAACACCTACTAGCATGTAACATGAAGAAATCCCCAAAAGCCATCAAAACATGACAAACCATCAAGGGATAAGAGTGAGTTTCCTCCACCAACCCAATAAAATGAAATTAGCATAATCAACCCAAGAAGATGGGTGCAAACCAAAATTTTTGTGAATGGAAGAAGCTCCATGAATGTGTGTACCTTAAGTCCCTCCAACGCTCCATATATATCATCTAAAAATTATTGTGATGTGATGAAAATCATAAGTTTACCCCTCATATAATATGATAGATAACATGCCCTACAAGTCCATGGTTCCATTTTTCCACTCAAAAAGTACTAAAATAAATACAAATATATAGTGATCAATTTTAGATTAATTGTTATCTCTTGGAGGGTGTTTATATTTGGTTAAATATGTACTTGAAGCCACAACAATCTAATGCCACTCTATGGTGTACATTCCTATAGGCATCATGGAAAAGATTAGAAATAAATGCTTTGACTTTTTGTGGAAGGGTAAGAAGGAGAAGGGGGGTTTCTTTTTTTTAAAGTAGCAAAGACTTGGTAAGACTAAAGCTTCAAGAGGTTTGGAATTGAGGAATATGCATCACTTTGGGAAGTCATTCATAGCTAAATGTCTTTGGAGGTTGATCAAGAATTTCGGTTTGTGGAAAAAGGTACTTAAAATCAAGTATGTAGATCCTCTTTTAGTAGAAGATTGGATAATGTTAAGGAATAAATCAACAAAAAATGTTTTTATAATGTAGAAAACTTTGATATTGACCTTCCCCTCATTGGGAATTGGTTGGCATAGAAATTTGGTGACAAAATGAAGGTCAAAATTGGGAATGATCCTTGGATAAGAAGCAATGAGAGTTCAAACTTTCAAAATAATCAATTAGGCATCTTAGGTAGAAATAGGTTCAAACTATTTCAGACACAACAACAATTGAACATGGCTTGTTTTGGCATTGAGGATGGAAAGATGCAATGGAACTGGATTTACTTGTACATGAGGTAGAACAATGGAATAACTCGATGTGAGAATATTGTTGAATAATTCTATAAGATTGAGAGGAGAAGATGATACTTTAATATGGTCATAAATCCTTTTGGAGAGGACATAGCTAATCTGGGCTTCAAATTAGTGTTCTTAAATGGGATGCAGGAAGAGTGAATGGTGGAATATGTTATGAAGAAAAACATATACATTTGATATACATTTGATATATATATGGTAATACATTATGACCTCTTACTAGAGATATGGTTAAAATCACAATAGCAACTAAATTTAAAGATAAATTATGGTGTAACAAAAAAATAGAGAATAAGACACAAGTTAAATTACTATAAATAGATAATTAACCCAACTTAGAAGATCAAAAGTATGATTTTACTATAGCTAGCTCAAAGAAAAAAATAACATTGCTAAAATAAGAAATAACTCTCACTGCTTTCATACTGAAATTGGGCCCTCCATAAAACCTAAAGCACCATGCAAAAAAACACTTTCTTTTAAAATGCCTTGTCTGTGCACGTTTATGTTGTTGTATTGTTTATTTATAATTAATTATTAATTAGGAAATTATTATTAATTTATTACTTATTAATAGTTTAGGGGTTAGCACAACGAGACGTTGTTAATGATGTTGGGAATTTCTCTAGTTCTACTTTGATAGGTTTACTATTGATATTATGGTAGCTGCGGGAGGTATTTACCTCCACGTGTAAACCTGACGACAATAGAGTATTCCGAGAAGAAAGAAGAAACCCTAATTAGTTGGCTAATAAACCTAGAAGACAAGTCGACTCAAGAAGATAATTTGTATTAGGTTATTAGCCTCCAAGAGAAGAAGCCCGCTAAAGGAAATATCATATACTAAGTAAATAGGCACCCAAAATGAGAAGTCGACTCAGGCAGTTTTCTAGTTTTAGTATAAATACAGGAGGCCAATCTTCATTCTGGAAGGCATTCTCAGAACTGTAGAAGAAACACTTGTGCACACTGCAGTTGGCCAGTTCGTGTGCAAGTCTAGAGGAGAGATGTCGTTGTAGCTGCTGCAGCTAGCAGATTTTGGTTTTGGCTTGGACTATCTCTTGGTTATGGTTTGGACTCTCTGATCAGATCTTGTTTGGTGCACTATCCTTGGAGAGAGAAGTGTGTTATCTTGTTTGGATATCTAGCCTAGGGTTTACTTCTAGAATGATTCTCTGTCAAGGTTAAGGTGCTCGAGGGTGGCTTTAGCCTATGGTTGGGTGACAATAGTGATATTGTCTATGGTTAAATGAGCACATCCATCATATTCTAATAGGTTATGGGCCCACACCGCCTTCATTAAGTCTAACCACTGGAAGGGATCATAGCCATAATGATACTAAACTCGTTGAAGAACTGTCGCTAGGGTTTCTAGCAGGAGCAGTCACCAAAGCATTGTCGCTAGGGTTACTAGCAGGTGCAGTTGTAGAAACCCTAATCCTCTCGTTGTGGCACCTTAAGTGAAGGGATTGACCTAATTTCTGGATATACTAGTGCACCCTAGCCTAACGCATCTCCTGGTACTCTCAGCAAGCCAAGATGTCAAGTTTGACTTTTTGGTCAAATATAGGGTTGACCAAGTCAAAGAAACCATGAATTACTCTATGAAGTCAGAAAACAAGTTAGATGGGGATTCTGACTTCAAAGCGTGGAAGACAAGGATTGACCTCAACCTTTCCAAGAATAAAGTGTTGGATATCGTGAAAGTAAAGATCGTGGAACCAAAGTTTGAAGAAGGAAAAGAGAAGGAACCATAGAACGTTGTAGTTATGGAGAAGTTCAGAGACAGTGACATCAATTCCATGAGTATCATAGTGGAATCTATAAAATACCACTTGATACCCTACATCTCCCATCTTGACTCATCTAAGAAGATGTATGATTCCCTAACAAACCTCTTCTCAGTTAGAAACATTGGACAAGTAATGAGTCTGAAGAATGAGCTCCGTGACATGAAGATGAATGATGATGACGCCATAACATCATACTTTGTGAGAATATCTCAGTTAAGATATCAACTACAAGCTATTGAAGAGATCATATTAGAGAAGGAATTGGTAAATATAGTACTCAATGGTCTTCCCAAGGCATGGGATGCATTTTCCGCAAGAATGAACACAAGGAAGGAGTATCCTACATTTGAAGAACTTTGGACTTGTTGTGCACAAGAAGAATCAAGGATCAGTGAAAAAGAGAAACCTCAAAATAAATATGATGATAAATCCTTCACAACAAAGTTCAAACATTTCAGGAATAAAAAGAAGTTTGGCTCTAGAAAGAAACCAAATCAAGAGAAAGATATGTCAAGAATACAATGCTTCAATTGTCGAAAGTATGGTCACTACAAGAATCATTGTCCCGAGTTAAAGAAAATAAAGGAAACACACAAAGCATTAGTTGTCGAATAAAGGGAACCCTCAAAGAAATCCAAGCAGGACAAAATAGACTTCTTCTTCTAAGACAAGGTAACAATACTCTTCATAGTTCTTGTATATACCACATCTTTTGTACATATCTTGCATATCCATTTCTTAGAAGATAACATGTTCAAAGAGAAAATATACCTATGTAAGAACAACAAGATAAGGATTGCTATCACAAATGACTACAAGTCAGGAAATCCACATGAAAGAATGAAGTACATTGACAACCCTTGGTAACAATTCATGTAGAAGCTATTACATAAGTAACAACTGCAAGATAAACCAAAATCAAAATCAATCTTGAAGAAACCTAGAAGAAGTAAATATAGAAAAAAGTCAGCAATTAAGTGGAAATTGGAGAAATACTTATGACACTTTGCAAAAGGAAATAAGGATGCAGACGTAAGTGTGGACTCTATTAGATGGAGGGAGCCGATTATACATTTCCAAAAGAAGAGCATGCATTCATACATGAAGCAAGGATTAGGAGGGAGATAATCCTATGATCCATTGAAGATGATGAAGTATATATCCATGGTAGCAGTCATGAAAAGCAGTATGTGTTCAATTTGACTTTAGAAGAAGCCTTCTTAGAAAAGAAGCCTTAAAGTATCCCTGGTTGTCCATCCACATCCATGATCCTATGAGGAAAGAAAGAAATTGGAATCTTCAGGGCATGGAATCTATATAAAACTCCATGGACCTAAGAGATAAAGAGAAACATGAGGAAGAACATGAAGATTCCAAGAAAGAAAGAAAAGCCAGAACAACCAGTCATTGCATCAAGAATCACAAGACTACCAGCCTGATATGAACTCACTAAAAGCAATCAAGCAGAGGAACTGAAAGTTATGATGAAGAACAATGTATGGAAGACTTAAGAATGAAAGCATTGTGAGATCCAGAACTAGAGGTTCTCCCATATGGAGGGATAAGACTATGATGATTGCTTGTTCCAGACATACCCCTACATGAGCCATTATATGTCTGCAACATCCATGGGTTGGAGTTTACATTAGATGAATGCAAAGAGTGTTCTCCAGAACAAACAATGTATGTAGAACAACCTCAAGGCTTTGAGATATACCATGAAGAGACTCTTGTATGAATAATGTTTTGTATGGATTCAAACAACTTGGTGTAGAGACTCCAATGCACAACATAAGCGTGGTGAAAAACCTTCTATAACAAAGATACTGTATCAAAATGGTTACTCAGAAGATCAAGATGATGGATTGCTAATCCATGACAAACCCTCATGATGGCAGAAGAAGTACCACTTGGATATGTTCCAGTGTGACCCTTGCCATGATGTTATGAGCTAGCAGGAAAACAAAAGATGAATCCAACAATGATATACTATATTGATCAGAGCTATATTAAGCCTTCAGAGAATACCAGTGTTCCAGAAAGACCAAAGTACATTGAGATAAAGAATTACACTCTCTACAATGAAGTCCAGAAAAGAGAAAGTGGTTCTCAAATATATTTCTCCACGGATGAGCAGATAAGCAGACATTTTGGTAAAGCCTTTGTCCAAGATAAAAGAGTTTGTGTACTCAAGTTGGAGCTCGTGAAGACGAATTCCTAATTGAAAAGGGAAGAGATGACTCCCAGGTTGGGAGGGAGCACTGATGTGTTATTGATTTATGGATAGTCATTTTTCAGTTCGAAAAATGGTCCAAGATGAGCAGTTCCTTTCCAGTTCAGAAAGTGGTTTGAGATTTTTGACGGATAGGCATTTTTCCAGTTTGGAAAATGGTCTAGATTGAACGGTCATTTTCGTAATGAAAATGGTTCGATGGATTGTTGATGTACCATAGACAACGATTCTCCTTGTGGTTAACATGGAGAATGTTCTAGGAAAGTCTCTCTTCTTGACGATCACTCTCAGTAGTGATCAAGAAGACTGGTCCACCTAGCCGGACAGTCATTCTTTCGAAGCTCATAGTTGTGAGAAGTTTCGAATAATGGTCTATTTTGGAGGTTGGTGCAGGACAAACATTTCCTTTGGAAATGGTCCAGACAGTCATTCCCTAGGGAAGATTCATTCTCTCTAGGTTGCACTTTGTTTAGTGCCGGAGGAATAGCCCAGATAGGCGAATGGTCCAGGTCCAACAATCAGGGAGAGGCATTCCCTAGGGAAGACTCGTTCTCTCTAGGTTTCCCTTTGTTTAGTTCCAGAGGAATGGCCCAGATAGGGAATGGTACAGGCTCAGAAATCAGGACAATTATTCTTCCTTGCTTGAGAAGAATAGTCCAAATAGCTCATCATTGATGTTTTACCTTCTGAGGGTAGATACTCTTTCAGATCTCACAGATGTGAGTGGAAGAATGGCCCAGATGATTCAGTTTATATCATAACAATGTTTTATGTCCACGTTGATGATATGATTGTTATGGAGATTGCATGTCTCTGTAAAGTATATGTATACTAGTGTGGTGGATGCGTTCCACTAATTGTGACTATATGTCACTGATCAAGTATCTATGTGCTACTTGGTGTGGCAGTGTACCACTGGATTGTAGTTGTGTACTACTATGGATAGACACAGTTGTGTTCTATCGAATAACATTGTTTTGATTTCCTTGAAGACTATCAATAGTGTTGGAAACGATTATCAGCTAGATGGATGATCAATGGACAAAGATTTCCCAAACGAAAAAATGGTTCAGGATATTTGTTCTTCTAGGACATATGTTCGGATTAGAAGAATGGATCTTATATCACTCTTTGGAGTGAGTGACTTATCCAACATCATGTCTGATTACTCAGATGGAGTATGATTTTGAGAGATGATGCAGCTGATGACACTGATAGTGATGATGGTGCTCATGATATAGTCATGAGATAGTCTATATGACTATGTTGATGCTACCAGGTGAATGGTATGTTTGTGCTCAAGACCATTACCTTCAAATACCTCCCTAGCTAGGAGGGAGTGTTGATATTATGGTAGCTGCGGGAGGTATTTACCTCCACATATAAAACTAACGAGAATAGAATATTTCAGGAAGCAATAAGAAACCCTAATTAGTTGGCTAATAACCCTAGAAGACAAGTCGGCTCAAGAAGATCATTTGTATTAGGTTATTAGCCTCCAAGAGAAGAAGTCGGCCCAGGCAGTTTGCCAGTTTTAGTATAAATACAGGAGGCCAATCTTCATTCTGGCAGGCATTCTCAGAACTGCAGAAGAAGCACTTGTGCTCACTATAGTTGGCCAGTTTGTGCGCAATTCTGGAGGAGAGTTGTCGTTGCAGCTGCTACAGCTAGCGGATTTCATTTTTGGCTTGGACTATCTCTTGGCTATGGTTTGGACTCTCTGATCAGATCTTGTTTGGTGCGCTATACTTGGAGAGAGAAGTGCACTATCTTGTTTGGCTATCTAGCCTAGGGTTTGCTTCCAGAATTATTCTATGTCAAGGTTAAGGTGCTCAGGGGTGGCTTCGGCCTATGGTTGGGTGACAATAGTGATATTGTCTATGGTTAAATGAGCACATCCGTCATATTCTAACATTTACTAGGGATACCATTCATTATTGTGAAGAAGCATCCCTTAAATTTCCTCATAAGATTTTCCTAAAAAAACACTAATGATATAAGTTTTCACAATTATGAATAAATTATTAAAAAATTGTATGTGAAATAAAAAACATATTCCAAAATTCTCTTGACTAAACACCCTAAATGAAATGGTCTTAAATTCAAGTGGATTTTTCCCACTCTTAATATACCTAGTGACATACTTTAAGACAATTATAGATACTTCATTTGATTAATATTCTTAACAATGTTAGGGGTCACATGAGTGGGTGGGATCATCCTCAATCTTGAGGGAAATAAGGAATTGACTTATGTGTGGGGGTTAGGGACAACCACAAATAATTAGGCAAAGGCACATGCTCTTCTCTAGGTATTTTTATTGATAAATGCAACTAGAGTGAGGACTTTGATTGTCATTGGTGATTTAAGCATAATTATAAACCGTTTCCTAGGGATAACTAAGGAGATGATGTCTCAAGGCCCTTAGGTTTCAGACATGGAGTACCGAGAGACCGATGGCTGACAATGTTCACTTGCATAGAAAGAGGCCCACCTCACCACCACAGATATTATGGTGTCCACCACATCATCTTGCTTCTAGAAGACATTGGGTCTTTCTCCATGAGGTAAAGGCCACACATTATGGTGAGTGTCATTTTAATATTTGAGGAATTTGAGTATGTTTCATTTGAGACTTCTTTTGATTATGTGACATCTCCTTACAAATTATGCTCGTTTCCCTATTTCACCTTGGTGGTTGATATTACGCCCTAGTAAGTAGTCACCCTTAGGGAGGGGTTTTCTACTGGGAGGTCCCCTTGATGATTCATCGTGTCATTCTCAACCATACTTTTCATTTTCCACACTTCATCCCCTTATCTTCTTATCTTTTGGGATTTTCAGGTGTACTGACCCAAGAAGAGACTGCCCCTCATTTCATGGGAAGAAGGGGTTGAAGGCCCAGAGGGATGTAGGTGGAAAAAGATAAAATCCAAATCATAAATGTTGTGCTACTTATATGTTTAGTATAATGCACTCATTAATTATCAATCCGGGATTCGTAATCAACAGAGTTACAAGACACCAATAAGAAAGGTAATTTCTAATGTCACGAGTATAGAATTAAACTAGATTATGCATGCTGGAAACAAATCAAAATAGCAAACTGCAATGCACTTTGGCTGTCTTTCACAGAGAGGCTATCTATTCCATTATGGCACATGCAAGTATGATATGAAATTGGTTTGATAGATCAAATCTGATATATGACCCGAAAAACTAACTATGCAATCCACACTTCTGAAAAGAAATCACACATCAATTAGCAAAGCACAACATGGGTAGTTCAATAGTCAATATGTTGGTTCTGCTATGGTTCACAATGAACTTCACTAGTTCTTATCCAAGTAGTTTTGACTATTGCTGCCAACATCTATGATCACTCAAGGAAATCAATTTCATGAGAACATAAACAGGGCATATGTAAAAACAGAGCAATTAAAGATTTCTAAGCAATTATAGAATGGAAATCGTAATCTAATCTGTACTGCTATCATCTAACAGAGTTAAAGCTTTAGCCAGTTCAATGTTTATACTACTGAAAACAAATACTAATGCTAATCTACAAAGAGGCTGACCTTTGTTGGGCGGTGGGCCCTTGCCGCTTCAACAGGTCAGCTATTGAAGTCTGCAGGAAGCTTGCTTTCAACACACACATTATTCTCACTCACATTTTAAAACTTAAAACTGAAACTCTTGTTAACAACTCAACTCATACTTAATCATAGATAATCAAAACATGGAGATAAATGACATTCTATTAATCTCTACTAAAAAAATGTCCTGTACCATCACATGCGGATTCACATATTGGCAAAATGCTAATTCTCCTACTCCCTCTACCATCCTTGCCATGACTATTTAATAGTCTGAATCGTGAAACACAAGGAGGTGAATTGATTTGCAAATCAATCAGTTGTTAAGTTCAATCATTCAGTTACATCTTTAGATTCATCCTCATGACACGAAGTGCATGAGGATGAGGCAATTAACAAACTGTTCTTATCATAGCCTTTCTAAAACAAATAGACGTCCACCAATTGACTTAGGCGAGATCTGGCACTTAACTTAGTGCATTAGGCTCTTCCATATTAGTACCGGATCGTAACAGGTAGATGGTACTGGATCACGACAGGGCGCAAAAGGTGGTACCGGATCGTAACAGGTAGATGGTACTGGATCACGACAGGGCGCAAAAGGTGGTACCGGATCATAACAATGTGTGTTGGTACCGGATCACAACAGATGTTATTTTAGTACCAGATGCGTTTGGTACCGGATTCAGACAACAACAGTCTTGGCACGCGGGTACTGGATGGTTGAGATGGTACAAGAATGTTAGACATCTAGAGGTCAAAGATTCACATATGAAAAATCAAGCATTAGTACATGAAACATTTAATTCCTTAACTCAATAAACCACAAAATGCATGAATTAACCATACTTTACCTTATGACCTTATTACTGGCAATTGGTAGCGTTCTTTTCATTCACTCAAGCTTTAGGTAGGACAAAAAGGTATAGGTGAAGAGTATAATAGGGTAATGGGGATGTCAATTTTGGGTCTCAACATTCCCCCATGCCAAAATCATTGCATGTCCTCATGCCACTGAAAACAAAAACCCAAAATTTTGCAAAACTTGAGACTGTGTTCTTTACTTTGGTGGATCAATGATATTCATGGCTGAAGCCTCTTCTCTCAGCTCCCTTTTGATGACCCTAACGTATTTTAGGAGTCATAATACCTTCTTGAGATTGTTAGAAGTCTCTTCATGGTCGTCTTGAATTTGTTGGCTGGTTGCTTTCAATTGCTCATTTTCTTTCTTGATATATCTGTCCAAGAGTTGATATTCCTTCACTTCCTATTGGA
>JZKD02S0275981.1:134330-144496 GCA_000966675.3 Picea glauca | reverse complement strand
AAAAAAAAAAAACAATGATTGAAGAAGAAAGGAAGGTGAAAGTTATAGGTTAAAGGTTTTAAAAAATGATGATTTTTTTGGAGGATATTTGTCCGAAATTTGGTGAGAAATTGTTGGATTATTGGATTTGAGTGATTATTTCTATATATTCCGAGTGTTCTAGGAGTTTTTCAGCATACTAAATCCATTTTTGCATTCAAAAATGGATTTTGAACAACAAAAAATAGTAATTAGTGTAAATTTATATCCTTGGAATCCGACAAAAAAATCATTTAGTAGAACAACTAGTCAACACCAATAAAAAATTGTGAAAAAAGATGACAAATTGTTTTTAAGGAAAAATACAAATAAAGAATTTTTTTTGCTTTTGTTAAATTGAAAAAAAATAAGTGAAAACGCATTAATTAATTTAAAAAATATATAAATTTGTTAATTTAAAAAAATTACATAGATTTGTTAATTTTTAAAAATAAAATTACACATATTGAATTCATTTTTACCATTTAAATATACACTTTCATCAAAATTGATCATAATTTTCGTGAAAAATTGCTTCATCCGGAACCAAAGCCAGTGGGAGCAAATCAGAAAAAGGACATTCCCTGTAAAAAAAATTACCTTGACATCGTTAACTTTTTTATAATATTAGATTAATATTTTTTCCAAAAAATAATATTATATTAATGTATTTAATGCTTTAAAAGTTTAATATTTCTATTTTTATATTTATTATTAAATATAAAATTTTTAAAGAGAAGTTACAATATTGAAGTGTGAGATGATAAGTTTTAGTTTTCCAAAACAATTAAATTAAAATTTTGTTACAAATTTATAAGAATCTGGCAAAAATTTTAATACATCAAAATTCAATATATGGTAAAATAATGTTTTGAGTGGTTTGTTCAAACTCAAGATTAATTTGACCTCTAATTTCTTGTATGGTTGGATTTTGACAATTAAAAAAAGGTGTACTAAAAGAGTAGAGAATTCTATTTCTCCCTTGTTTTGGACATTTTAGATCCAATATATATTAATTATTATTTAATATTATTGTTAAACTGTATGTTTAGGGTTCATAGTTTATTGCAAGCTTCACTTTTAACATGGTTAACTGTTATGTTTGACTCAAATTAATTAAAAAGTATCGAGTTTAAACCCACACCAAACAATACATGGTTATATTTCAACATTTCAGTAAAATATTAATTGAATGAACAAAACTATACACAATGAATAAAAAATAGTAAAATTAGAAACAAAATTCACTTGAAAAATTTAAACTTCACATATTAATTTATTTTATTATTTTTTATTAAAATAATTTTTAAAAAATATTTTAGTATAAAGTGATTTATGATGATGCAATAAAATTCTAAATTTAAACTTAGATTAACAATATATTGATTTTCAGGATGGGGTGATACGCGGCAATGCCTCGCCACCTGGCTCTGCATTGAGCCATAGCATAAATGCTGATGGCTGCCACCTATCCTCTCCGCATTTACGATGGTAGACGACCATTACAGCCACTATACGGAGGAGGGACTCCTCCCTCGCGCGAAAGCTCTCGCTCATACCGCACTCAGCATCATAGGGTTTATGGATGGCCCGACGAATCCATCATTTGGCAATTCGAAACTTCGAGCGCCTGGACAGAGCTGGTTCGCTCTCGTTTTGGACCTCCCCGTCGGTTGGGAGCTCTGGTGCTGCTCTGGTTCCTTATCGTCTTTTCTCACTTCCGTTTCGCTGCATTCTCTCTGCATTGTTATCCACCATTCAGCAAATATGACCAGGAAGCGAGGAAGGCCTCACTGTGGCTCAGCCTGGTACACCCACAAAGAGCAAAGGCAAAGGAGGAAGAACCTGGAGCGCACTCTGTCGATGGCGACCTCCATTCTCTGGAAGAGGGCTCGCGCTGACCAATTGGCTCTGCATGCCATTATTGTTGAGACTGGGACAGAGCGTAGCAGTCATACCATGGCAATTGAACCTAGAAGTAGTCTGGAGGGTGGTGCCGCAGACGAGTTTCCAACCTACTATGTTGAAGAAACGTCGTTCGTGGAGGAATTCGTGACCACCTCGGAACCCCAAGCCATGGCGCCGAAATTATAGGATGGTAGCGGTCCTAAAGACGAGACAACAGAAGAATTCTCTGTGTGCATCGTTGAGGAGATACCATGGGTGGGTGACTACAGCCCCACCAGCCATGCTGAGCAAGTAACGATCGAGGATGAGGCTCGGGACAAGGCTTGCGTCGAAGGGAATGTGGACGAGACCGGACCAGGGATGAAGGAGGAAGCGGACGGTGCAGAACTGATTGAGATCGAGGCCAGAGCTGGGATGAATGTGGAAATGGGGAACAAAATCTTCGATGATGCAGGTTATCATGACTTGCATGGTCCTTTCCTCCGTGCAGAGCATCTGGCTCTGGTGTTCGAACTCCGAGGCCACATTGCATACCAGGAGCACAGAGCCCTTCTCATGGGACAACGTCTGGACTTGCTCCTTGACACGTACTCCAACGCTCCAGCAAAGAGAAAATGTCCATTCTGTGCGCAGCCATTCACCATCCCAACCAGGTCCACGTGGCAGACAGGCAAGGGCGACAGGTCACCGAGTATCTAGGTTATCCTTTGCTAGTTTGTTTTATGTTTAATCATGTTGTTGCTACATGCAAACTTGACCTATGGCCATCTGTCCTGGTTTCCTTCGGGCAGGACAGAGGGAAAAACAATTTTCCAAACTATGCTAGTTTCTGATAAAATGACAACATTTTTGGTGGCTCAGAACTATATCTCTGTGTATTTGTCAATGTTTCTCTGATAACTTAATATAGCAGGTTCCACCATTTTTTACTTAAAAAAAAAACAATATATTGATTTTATGTGTTTTTATTAATGCATCATTGTTTTTCCAGTAGAAAATTAGCACAATTATATTAAGAAAATATAATTTTTACATCCACAAGTCTGGCTACTATTTATAGTCATATCATATAGCTTACATCTCTACAAAAAACCAAAGAATATATAATAAAAAAACTCCTAAGAAGAAGTTCCATAATATGACACTAAGTCTCCAACACATACATCAAAAAATGGATTCCAAGAAATCTGAGCCACCAAAGACTATCAATATCCAGATACATTGACTAGCAAGATTCACAAAAACTGAGAAGAAACTTTCAAAATGTAGAACAGATGTAGGCGACCACTAATAGATGTTGATGATGCTACTTTGGCCCTCCAAACGGCTAGACCACTTGTGAAGCACGATATAACCTTCTGGTTTGAGAAGAGTTTTTTTGGATTGCTCATCCGCTTCCTTGTTGTATTCACGATAAATATGATAATAGTTGGTAGCCATAGACTTCCTTCTTAACAACTTGATTCTTTGTTTCCAACCTTCTAAGGAGCTAACATGAAGATTACCCTTGTTATTTAACCAGTTTATGATGACTTTGGAGTCTCCTAGAATCTGTAGCTTATAAATGGACAAATGATTAGCTATGAAAAGTGTTTCCCACATGCCCATAAGTTCAGCCTTCATATTAGTTCCCGCCCCACAGTTTAAGAACCATTTGTAAATTGTTAATGTTGAGAGTTTAATGATACCCCATGCTCCGCTACAACACCCATCTGCCTGGGCTACTCCATCAAAACATGCCACTGGGAACTCAAGTGTGGGTTCTATCCAACAAGAGCATGAAGGAGAATTAATCATTTTGACCATCGGTCTTTGATAGTTGCCAAGGGTCTTTATAACCACCGATGTAACTGAAGGCTCCTTTCCTTCAAAAATTGTTGCATTTCTTTCTAACCATATAAACCAACAAATATAGGCCATGAGACTGGGAGAATCATTTTTATCCGCTGTCCAATTGGATAGACAATCATCTAAGTCGATTCCTCTCCAATCTCGAGTAATCTTTTTGATTCATTTTATTTGTAGCTAGATAAATTTAGTAAATGGACAAAGTATGAACAGATGAGCATTGTCTTCACTATCCCTTTTGCATAATTGGAAACGCCTCGGTCCCTTGCATCCTCTGAGTTGGAGATTATTCCACGTCAGATTTTTTTTTTTCACTGCCAACCACAGAAAGAGTTTTATTTTATGTTGGATATTCCACTTCCACAATTGTTTACGCCATCCTGTGATCGTTGACTGATTTAGAGCAGAAAATAATGTTGCATATACATTCTTTGTCGAGAGTGAGCCTGATCCATACAAGCTCATCATCATTTTCAGATAAAGTCACCCCTAATGCTTGTAGTGCCCATCTATAATGATCCCATTCTGTAGCCAGATTACCTGTAAGATCCATATCCGAGCTATTGATCCATGTATATAGTAAGGAGTCTTGTTCATGATTACTCCATACCCAAGCCAATACCGTGAACTGTTTCTGCCTGAGAGCATTGATAAGTGGGAAGAGAGAAATAATGAACTGCCCAAAACCAAAATTAAATCCCTTCTAAGGGTCACATGATGGCCCATGCCGGGCTTCCAACTTATCCAATTTGTAATCAAATGTACTGACTTTAGAAGGTTGTTCCAAATTTTTGATGTCGACGGATGATGAAAAGAAGCAAATCTGAGCCAATTATTGACTGAGATATATGGGAAATACTTCTCCTTTATCACTTAGCGCCAAATTCCTTCTTTTGTAATAACACACCATAAGGTCGACGCTGCCAGTTCTTTACTAAAAGAAAAGATATTACGAAAACCCTAGCCACCCAAATGCTTTGGTCGAGCTAAAGTATCCCAGTGAAAAAGATGATAATGTTTTGTATCACCACTCTCGTTCCACAAAAAGTTGTAGAGTAACTTCCTTAACTTATGTAGAATAGAAAGAGGGATTGATGCATGAGATAACCCATAGGCAGGCTGACTTTCCAGAACTGCTTTACATAAAGTATACCTACCCCCCAGGGACAACCACCTATAACTCCAATATTTTATTTTATTTTCAACTTTGGTTATTAGCCACACCTAGTCTTAATCTTTTTGTAAACCTGCCTTCAAGAAATATCCCAGATACTTGAATCTTACTGATAGATCTGAGAAGTTATATGGAAGAATTTGCTTGAAAGACAAAATTTCTGAGTCCAAAAGTCTAGAGTAATGAATAGTCGTTTTTAATTGATTCACCATTAAGCCCGAAACCGAACATAACATATGAACAAGTCTCTCGATTTCCTTCCATTCCTGCACTGAAGAATTTGTCAGTAGGAGAATATCATCTACAAATAGAATATGTAGAATTTTTGTAATTCTAGAGACTTTTATGCCTTTTATGATTCCTTCTCGCTGACTTGATTTCAATAACAGACTCAAACTCTCCATCACCAAAATAAAATGTAATTGTGACAAAGGACACCCCTGGCGTAGGCTCCACCACTTTTGAAAAAGTTAGTTGCCTCTCCATTGACTAATACTGCAAAGGATGCATAATTCACACATGCCATAATCCAATTTGTCATATGCGGTCCAAAACCAACTTGAATTAAAACCATTCTAAGAAAGTCCCAATTAATGCAATTGTAAGCTTTCTGCAAGTCAAGTTTTAGAATGAGGGATTTTATATTTTTCTTCTTAATACCGTGAATGCACTCATGTGCAGTACCAATTGCATCATGAATCTGACGCCCCTCCAGGAACCCCAACTGTTTTTTTGATAGTTCCCTTGATAAAATTGGTTTTATCCGATTAGCAATCACTTTGGAAATAACTTTATAAACCAGGTTGCATAGTGATATTGGCCTGTAGTCCCCGAATTGTTGAGGTATATTGATTTTGGGAATCAATGCTAAAAAGGTTGAATTAATGCTTCCTACTATGCGCCCACAAGACCGGGTTTCCTCCACCATCACCAAAAGGTCTTCGCTCACTAAATCAAACAAGTGTAAGAAAATTCCACCGTCCATCCATTAGGCCCATGGATTTTTTCTTTTTTAAACAAAGATAATATCGATTTCAATTCCTTTAATGTTACATGCTTATAGAGATCTCTCGCTTCATCCTTATTTAACATCTTTGTGAACTGGCTCCCCACTCCTACCTGATCTATTGTTATTCTGGTAATTGAAGACTTAAAGAAACTCTGGTAATAATTAACTACCTCATTGGCTATAGCTTTCTGGCCTTTATGAATAGATCCTGAAACATCACATACCTCCCAAATATATTTTCTATTTCTCCTATGGTTAGCAAACTGATGAAAGAAATTATTATTTTGATCTCCGCTTTTGACCCAAATGGCTCGACTCCAAATACGCCATAGGTCCTCCTATGATTTAAGAAGTTTGTTCCTTTCAGATTCAAGTTTAATGAGATTAGACTCCACCTTCGGAAGAGTAGAAGCCTCCGAGAGCCTCTACAAATAGTGCTTGATGTTTCCTTCCAAAGTCTCCAGAGTGTTTTCATCCCGATCCCTTGAATCTTTTGCCCATATTTTTGTGATAGCTTTTAGATCCTTTAACTTCCAAATAAAACGACGCTGACAATCTCCTTCCTATAAAAATTTCTGATTGTTCCACAGCTTGTACATCATATCATTATAGTATTTTTTTGTTAGCCACTGTGAATGGAATTTAAAAGGGTATGCTTTTGGGAAGATAGTGTTCTCCAGCTGCAAAATAAATGGTGCGTGATCTGAAACATAAGGAAATTCCACCCAAGTTATGTATAATCTAACCTCCAGGAGAAGGTCCTCTGATGCCAGAAACCTATCCAATATCTTAGCAATCGAATCAATACCTGATCGACCATTACACCAAGTCGGGACTAACTTGTCGAGTTGAACATCAATAAGTTTATGTGTTTGAAAGAGAGAGTTAAAGAAACTTGCAAGTTGACCCGAAGCAACAGAACCACCCCAAACTTCGCCAGTTGATACCGTAAGATTTAAGTCCCACGCAATCACAAGGATTTTTAAAGATAACATGCCACTGTTTGCGAGAGTCATCCAGAACAATTTATGCTCCAGGCACGGGCCATAGACATTTAGAATATTGATCTTCCTTTTAGAAGAAATAATTGATCTTGATAACAAAAGCCCTCCACAAGTAATAAATGGAACCAAATTAAGAATATGTGGATCCCATGATACTAGAAGATCGCTCGAAGAACCTATCGAACTCACCACACATGTTACCCAAGAAGGACGAGACTTATGCATATAGGACCAAGATTTTTGTTCATGTACCATTGTTTCTTGTAAGAAGACAATATTTGTATGGGTAGTTTCCAAGGCCCAGTGAAATGAGACAGCTTTTAGGGAGCCTCCAATCTCTCTAAGATTTAAAGACATAAAAATTATCACTTATCCCTTGCTAGGGCCTTCACTTCTCTAAGTTCCCTACTGTCGAAAGTGGAAGGATCTATAACAAAGGAAGAAGAAGTTAACTAATGTAATTTCTTCCTTGAACTTCTTGTTTTAATTGGAGAATATTCAATTCCAAGCCCTCGTGACTAGGAATATTCCTTTGTTGACTCAGCCTGAGGGGGAGCCTTTGTGCTAAGATCACCAGAGAAATTGGATGGATCAATGATAGCATTCCCAAAGAAGGTAGGTAATTGGGCCAGAGTATTATTATCACGTAGATAGGGAATCAAGGAGTCCAGAACCCGCAGATAAAGAGGAATCTCCCTCCTTAGATTCACGGAAGCCCGGAATTGGTTGCGTCTCGTCCGGGAAGGAAGAAACCCCCTGATGTACTTCCACAGATGAGATGGAATGTGAAAGCACATGGTCAGCAGGAGGGTCGTGTCTAGTATGTTGGGAGATGGAGACAGGTAGATCACTTCAGACACCAATCGACTTACTAACAGTAACACCTAGAACCCTTGATGAAATACTATCAGCAACAGGAGAGGAAGGAGAGTTCAAAGGATTAAAAACAAGAACCCCAATACCACCCCCCTAGAGAAGCTTAACAAAAGGGTGAAGAAACTTTAACACTGAAGTGGAATTTAGTAATTCTTTCTCCATTAAGGATCAAGTATTATACAGTGCCGTAAAATATAAAAGTAACTTACTTGTGAAAGTAACATCCTTTTCTGGCTAGGGTGTAGACTCCGTCGAGGGAACCCAGTAATCAACTCCTGCTGAAACCACTTCGTTGTCTAAGTCCCCAATGTCCCTATGAATATTTGTGTCTTCAGAGACTTCATCTTCCCCTCTTCCCATACAAGTTATTCTCAGATGTTCGGTATTATGACAGTTGCTACAATAAAATGTGATTCCGAGATAGTCCAGCCTCTGGACTATTCTGCGTCCCCTACATTCAATCTCTAGGAGTTCAGGCAGTCCTCCATGGACGTCCATCTCCACCAATATTTCCCCCATTTTTCTATTTGGAGCCGAGAGAATGGATTCACCTAAAGAAATGAAGGAGCCTAACGAGTTACCAATCGCTTCTAGGGTAGCCACATTCCACAAATGTAGAGGTAATCCTGGTAGTAAAACCCATAAGTGTTGGAAATGGAAGTATTTTGTCTCTGGGTTGAAGGCCAAAAACCATTGTTTTATCATTAGATTTCAACCTCCAATCACCCATCTCTGAGCTAACAACAACACAGTGTCTTCAGGAGTATTATAGATGAATTTGACCCACCCCTTGGTCAGATAAAAAATCTCTGGGGAATAAACTAACACAGTCTTCCAGTTAAGTTCCACCAACTCCGGCAGAGAAAATTTACACAAATATTTGTATGACAGTATACCCACTAGACCACAAAGTGCCAATCTGTAGGTCTCAGCAAGACCCATGTCCAAGCCTAGCAACATCTTATGGATCGATTTCTTTGCCCTCCATTGTCTGCAACTAGAACCAGGAGTCCTAGTACCCTTAGTACCTTCCTTCAACCGATTATGGAAAATCTTTTCCTTAACCCTATCTTCATGAGACCGTGTCACAATATTTCTCTCAGATGCTTTTGGAAACCCCGAAGGAGATTGCAAATACTTTGCAAAAAACAGAGCAGGACCTGAACTATGGGAGAAGCATAGAGGTGGTGGTAGTTTTGTTTGCTTTGAATGTGTGTTAATGGTGTTAGTACATATAACCACTGAATCCACCTGGTCGAAAAGACCCTCAACCTTCCACACTTCTTCGTCAGCCACATTCATCAATGTTTTGATGTTTGCCTCGACATATGGAGGTATTGTAGAGGCCATGAGAAGCCACCTGGGCTCCACTAAGCCCTCCCCCCCAGACGAGTTAATATGAAATTGAAATGTGCCAGAAAAACCGTAAACTAAGGTTAATGGATTAATAAATGTAGTTAATACTACAAGGCCAGATGGCTTGTAACAGTGTTGTTATAGCAATATATGCCTCACCATTGTTATCTTGCATAGAGGGACTTTTTCCATTTCCCTATGCAGACTTATCAACCCCTTTTTGATAAATCCAAAGCCAAAAATATATATTTTTCCACATATACGCTCCCTAACTGCTTTGCAAGATGTGTATACGTTTGCTGCTCCACTACAACTCGCGTATATCAGGATTTGTGCCAAAAAATACAAAATGAAGTCAGGTTTCCATGTCACGACAGAAGATATCTAATCTTTGGCCTTCCATATACTGGAAATGTTCCGACTTGGCCCTTCATTTGCATTTTGGAGGATGTAAGAGAAAAATTTCGAGCTATGGAAAAATAAGAGAAAGCATTCAACTTTGAGAGCAAAGTTACTCTGGAGAAATTACTTCATATTGAGTCTGCATCCCTTTGTCCCTCAAGTCTGAACACAGTGTTCAACCCCCAATCTCTTTCCTTATTATCGAGAGGACCTCATTACCTCTTTGCTATGAGCTTGCCTTTGGCGGAGGATTGAAGTGGTGGAGACCCAGTTGGAAGGAACTTGGTTTCTTGGTTTCGAACCATGCCGACACGGAAGTTTGTAATGTTGATACTTCTGTTGATCACTTATTAATAGAAATACTCCTTTCCCGTTGTTGGGGCTCAGAAATGTCCTATTCTCATCCACCTTTCCCTTCACCATTCTTAACATTTCATCACCCCATTAACCTTTCATGATATCATTTCCATAAATATACTTGGGTTTCACCTTATTGTTCTCCACTTTATTCATTTTAGTATTTAAAAGGAATTTGCGATTAAATGTTAGAAAATCAACATGTTTTCATATA
>JZKD02S0275981.1:106307-134280 GCA_000966675.3 Picea glauca | reverse complement strand
AAAATAGGTTGAGAGAATAGTGGATCTGTAATAATGAGATGGTTATCTTATCTTCAAGGCTCTCATGTATAAAAGAGAGTTCTCTCTCTTCATGAGAATTCAATTAGGATGTAATGAGAATTAGAGTAGTCATTAGGATTCAAAAGAGAAAAGGATTCTTAACTTTGATTCATATTCTTTCATTGTTATTCTTTCAGGATTGTCATTTGATTATTGTTATGTAATTCAAGATAGCTTTATTGTGTGAACTCACATATGTTATTTGTCATTAACTCTTCACATGTTGTATTGCTTTTCCTTTATGCAATTACCTGCTTTCCTAGATTAATGTTTCCTGCTTTCCTAGATTAGTTTCATTTCAGCAATTTAGATTAGATTACTTCTATTTTAGTCCTGCATATATAGTGTGTGTGCTTCGTACGCCTACGAACCTCGGATTGACAAATTAAATGGTTGGGAAAATACTACAACGGAATTAAACGACAATATTTCCGCCTAACATTTTGGCGCCATTGCCGGGGAAGCACAATGGATTGAAGTTTAGTTTTATTTTCTGCAAGTGTGTCTGCATGTGTTGGTAAGGGGTCATAGGATATACTTGAGTGGAGACTCCACATGTTCTCCCTGCCAGCTCTGGAGTGTGAATTTCAATTTACACAAATTTCATTTTTCAAGTATAGATTTCAATTTCTGTAATTTGCATTTCTACAATTTCAATTTTTGCAACTGTGAAGAGGTTTTCATGTGTTTTAGCAAGTGTGATTTTCAGTTTTTCTTTTATTTCGATTTGGGTGCTGTAAGAACCCCTTTTCGCAATATGATTTAACAATGAGTGTTACCTTGGAACTACTCACTCAGATCCTGGAAGATGTTGGGATCTCCTCTTCCTTGTAAGAGGAGATCTTGACAAGGATTAAAGAGTCAAATACTTCTCCAAGAATAGACGAAGATTTGACATCTGAAGACTCCTATGCTTTTGATGACAAACAATCATTCGAGTAGGAGATTGAGGAAGATGAAGAGGATTTACAGCAAGATCCGAGCGAGGAAAATCGCGCCTACGAAATCCTTATTGAACAATGGTTCCAGGTAACTACTCAATTAGATCAGTCTTTTTGTTTTTACTTAGTTAGTTTGTTGTTACAGTGACTAGATTCATTCACTCTCGTATATTTTCACTTTTCATTCAAGAAATTGCCACTGAACATATTGATGTTACTGCTACGTGGGTGGCTACACTGGAAATTTAATTACATGTAACCATTTTTTTCTAATTAGCATAGATTAGGTAGGCTAATGAATAAAACAACGTTTTTGCTCTAATTTTTTTTTTTAATAAGTATGCTCTCCTCCGCGCTTCGTGAGATTGCGATGATCAGAAAATAGGATGCCTAATTGATTTCAAGAATGAATGTTTTTTTTTTTTTTCGTCCATCTTTTGACCTGCAAATAAACACAATAAAAAAAAAAAATTTAGACGAATAAAACAAAACCAAATTTTAAAAGCTGTTACAGGATGCTGAAACAGTGAAATTTTTACATGTTGTTACAGCATGCTGAAACAGTGAAATTTTTGCATGCTATTACAACATGGTGAAACAATGAAATTTTGACATGCTGTTACAGCATGCTGAAACAATGAAATTTTTTTACATGCTGAGACAGTCGTTGTTACAACAACATTTTATATGCTGAAACAATGACTTTTTTTTTTTTGCTGTAACAATGATCTGCAAACAATAAAAAATTATAAAAAAAACTCTTTTTCAAAACCTTGTTTGTCTGCGCATTTCACCTTCCATGAATTTCAGTCTACATTGAATATGGCGGAATCATATCAACTTGCACCTGCCACGCTAAAACTTGCAAACAAAAAAAATAAAAATTAAGATTTGAAACTTTTCTAAATTTCCACATCGCCTAGATCTGAATGTTTAAAGTTCATTGTTTGGCTCTAGCCAAGAATAGTGAAACTAAAACTGCACTATTCCTAAAACTTCGTTGATTGTGCAAAGACCTTGTTCTCATTTAAACTTCGTTTAAATTTCCACAATAATCTTCTGTCTCAGCTAGCTCATCTCTGGTTTGAGTTGCAGCAACGACATTATAGACTCATGGTAGTCTCTTTTGGAAAAACAAAATTTTCTTTTCCATTGCTTCAATCTTCACTTTTGGTGCTTTGAACGTAGTTTGTGTGGCCAAGCTAGAGACTCTTAGCATAGTATCGGATGTTTTCTGATCTAGATGCTGATTTTTTTCATACGGGAGAGACAGTAATGGCTCTTGAGGAGGATCCGGAATCAAATCTTTCCAAGCTGGATTGACTGGCCGATAGTTGTGAGAAAAAAATTCCACTCTTCTGATATAGCCATCACAAGAAGATTCATGTCCATCAAATCTCTTGGCATATCCATCAAATTTCGTTGCATATTTATCAAATATTAGGTATCGGCCTGAGAATAGGGTGATCGGATGGGTTTGTTGCAAACTCCATTCAATGCACGAGAAAAAAAACAACATCCAATTAATTACCCAAATTGAGATCTCGGCGTGGATCGTAGAATACAGAGGTTTGAACGCTCGACTATTAAGGGAATAAGCCGAGGTTTCATGTGATTGGTTGGGTTGATTATTATCTACTCACGATTATCTACCATGCTCTCATACTTGGCAGCACGATCTTGCTCGTTGGTCCAATATTTCTGTCAGTTAACGTCCACTCACAGAATGTCAACTTCGGGTTCAATTTATGAGAAAACAGAGAAAAAATTTGAAAATCGACCACATGGGTTTCGTGCAGAAGGGTCTTATTTAGTTGACATGCAAATGGTTAGCCAAAATTCTGCTTGGTTTGAGAGCAGTTTGTGTTTCTTTGAACGTGTAAAAGCTAGATTTCGGGAAATAACAGATTTGCAAGAAACGTCTATGCCAAGTGGAATGCCCAGTCATTACTCAAACTAAATGCAAAGTGAATACCAGTCAACATGGAGGTTTGAATAGTATTTTCTTATGGATGCATGCTGACAGAAGATTCATGGAGAATCGAGAGCAACGAAGTTCATTCATGTTCAAATTTAGAAGATAAAAAGTTATTCAGCTGCCTCTTACTCATCTTGAACTGTATGAAGGAATGATTGTGGAACGACATGGTTGTCAAGAATTGAAATTTTGTATAAGCAATTGTAACTTGTGTTTTTCTTGCAATCTTGGTTTATGGTTTAGTAGAATTTTCGTTATTTTAATTTTCTTTAGATTAAAACAAAAACAATAAAAAAACACTTGATTATCGATACTTTTGGTTGGTTAAACATTAATGTTTTAAAATGAGACATTTTCTTAAAAAAAAAAAACATTCCTAAAACCAATAACAAATACATGTTTTCATGTTTAACATTCATTTGTTTTTCTTAAGTCACTTTGGCAACCATCAATGACGAAACAAATAAGTGCGGACAACAGGTATAATTGCATTTATTTTCTATCTCAATTAGCTTGCATTTTGCATTTTATGTTTTGTGATGCTCTCACGAAGTTTTGATTGCAGGATTAATACTAAAGACTGATTGCAGGAACATGACACTCATTTTCCATGCCACAATGATCTTCAAGAATCATAACATTTCAGAAAAACATGTTTACTAGACAGCTTGAAGGAGTTGTTACTCATCAGAAACATCATGACATTTGTTGTTACACAGAAACATTTCGTTGATACACAACAACATTTTGTTGTTACACAAAAACTTTTTGCGCATCTTGATGTTTGCTGTTACACAACGACCATGCTGATAACCATGCTTTGATACACTATTATTTCCACATTTTGGCAAATTTCATGCTATGACACTATCCCATTTCTCCTTCAAAGCTGATTAGTCATCCTGTGTTGAAGCCATCTTCCATTGCCTTAACTTTCATGACTTCACACATGCCTATTCCTTTCTGAGTTGCATACATTCCTTTATCTTTTTCAGTTCACTTTTTCCTTCTTTTTCCATTCCAGTTTTCCTCCTAAATAAAACCAATTCCCTTTCCATGATTACATTTCCTTGCCATAAACACTGTTGCTGCTGAGATATTTCATATAGTCCTACCAAATCTTTTTATACAAACTCGCGTTGACTGATGTGGGATTCCTTAAGGCCCACCTTTCAATAGTCTTGCCCCATCGACCTCAACACCTTATCTGGGATATAGACTAGAGTTCATTTTGAGTACCTGGAGGCTTGCATGCCTTAATGGCAAGTTCTCTCACTGACAATCATGGGAATACATCAATGTCCCTTGATCATCAGATCTTGCAAGTGGCTCGACATTAGCTCATTCATTCGCACTTCGCTAGATGTACTCGGGTACCTTGGCACTCATTGACATCAATGGTGAGTTTCCTAGCATTGGTTAACGACATTCATCATTGGTCGGTAATCCAATGACTTCTTTTCATGCTCGACATCGACACATTCATTCTCATGATTAGAATTGTACCATCAGGTTTCGTAGCGGGTGAAGAATATACACTTTTCATGACTCTATCAGCAGTTACAACAGCATGACTACCACTCTCTGAGAGTACTATAGTTCCACTTTCATACTTTCTCTTTTCCATGGTGCATTTAGCAGCAGTTCAGATCCCTCCACTTCACATTCTATGATCCAGCAAACAATAGTCACAGCTACAACAACAGTCACTTTCCATATGATCTTACAGCAGTGACATCTTCCATGATCTAGCAGCCGCATCAGCCATATTCCTATTGCATAGTTCATCAACATTTTGGGTAAGTGGAGGTATGTTATTTTCTATACTTTAATCATGTAATTCCTCAAACTGCTAGCAATGAATAATTTGGAAAACTCCCTCATTAAGTTCCCTTTCCTCTTTCACTTTTACGACTTATGCCAGGTTGCATGAGGACATGCAACAAGTTTAGTTGGGGGGTAGGAGACATTATTCACTATCATCACTCCATTTTTCCACGACCATCATTCCATTTTTTCATCTCATTTACCAGTTATGAACATTTCTTTTCCAACATTTCTTTTCCAATGATACTCTGTTGCACTTTACTTCATAAGCACTGATATACATATTGGCATGATTCACACATATACAAAAATAAAAACAAAAAAAGGGATTTCTTATACTAAGTGATGTTTTCCTTATGCACATTGATAGCATACATTTTCCAGTAAAAATATGGGCAAATTATTATCATAACATCAAGAGAACAAATAACAAAATGAATGTTGTTAACACAAGAACCAACATTCTTTATATTCATGGTTGTCACACAAGAACCAACCATAAGAAAATATCAGTTGTTACTTATGTAAAACCCATCCTRKAAACATTYATTATCATCACYCAAAGCCAACATTCAGATGCCAAAATTTCTTGAGAAGATCCATGCATGGTTGCATGAGGACATGCAACAAGTTAAGTTGGGGGGTATGTTGGGGCTCAGAAATGTCCTATTCTCATCCACCTTTCCCTTCACCATTCTTCACATTTCATCACCCCATTAACCTTTCATGATATCATTTCCATAAATATACTTGGATTTCACCTTATTGTTCTCCACTTTATTCATTTTAGTATTTAAAAGGAATTTGTGATTAAATGTTAGAAAATCAACATGTTTTCATATATATTTCAATTATGTGTGAGCTTTGTAATGTGTAGGAATATATGAAGGGTTAATTCAAAGGACTTCTCGAATACTTCCTCCACCATTTCAATATTTGAGGAGATAATGCAATCCCATTCCAAGGAGAAGATCATGGAGATTTGGTTGGAATATCTTATCTAGGATATATGAGAGATATGTGTGAGGATTTAAAGGGATTGTATTTTGTAATAATGGAAAATAGGTTGAGAGAATAGTGGATCTATAATAATGATATGGTTATCTTATCTTCAAGGCTCTCATGTATAAAAGAGAGTGCTCTCTCTTCATGAGAATTCAATTAGGATGTAATGAGAATTAGAGTAGTCATTAAGATTCAAAAGAGAAAAGGATTCTTAGCTTTGATTCATATTCTTTCATTGTTATGCTTTCATGATTGTCATTTGATTATTGTTATGTAATTCAAGATAGCTTTATTGTGTGAACTCACATATATTATTTGTCGTTAACTCTTCACATGTTGTATTGATTTTCCTTTATGCAATTTCCTACTTTCCTAGATTAATGTTTCCTGCATTCCTAGATTAGTTTCATTTCATAAATTTAGATTAGATTACTTCTACTTCAGTCCTGCATATATAGTGTGTGTGCTTCGTAAGCCTGTGAACCTCGGATTGATAAATTAAATGGTTGGGCAAATACTACAATGGAATTAAACGACAATATTTCCGCCTAACACCCGTCCTATCGATATCTTGCAAATATATGATTATTATCCATGGGCATGTTTGTAATGTTTATTAATGGATTGTGCTATCTGATGTGCTAACTCATTTTATATATTGTCACTATATACTTGCATCTCTTGTTTGTTGAGAACTTATTGCAGGTGTAAAGCTTTGGGTCAAAGTGCTCAACGGTGGAAAGACATCAAACGATTAGATCGAGGTAGGCTTCTTCCTCGTATTGCACATTAGTTTATATAGCACATGTTGGAATTGAGTTGATTTCTGCAGTCATAACTGTCTATTGTGGTTTACCCTTGGCCACATAGATTTTTTCCCTTGTAACAGAATTGGCGACTCCACTAGGGATACATCTTCCTTCTAAGGGTTGAAGTACTTTTTCTTCTTACATTGCTCTTTTTTCTTTGGGTTTCTTGTTGTATCACTGCTGGATAGATTCTATTCACTCTAGGTCTGCGTTTTCAGCCTTTTACCCTTGCATGGCCTTATTTTAAAGCATGTATGCCCTTTTTTCCTTGACAGTCACGTATACACGCGTGTTGTCTCACTGCAAGAAGCATATATATGCTCTGTTCTCTTGAACAGTCGCGTATACCACTTCCCCTTGCTTGTTTGCTTGGTTTAGTGACTGTTGGATAGGATTTGAATTACTGAGCCTTCTTGGGTCTCTGTAGTGCCTGTTGAGATTATCTGGGATGACATGAATCCTATTGGGAGTTGAATTTTTGGGCGTAGTCTTTCTCTTTGTTTTCAATTTTTAATTTGTCCTTGGTTTCTGGGCTGTTTGCTTGGCTTCTTGGTATTCTGCTTGAGTTACTGTTTTTATACACAGTAGAATTTATTTATTAGGTTTCTTGTCAATCCATGCATTTTCTTTTCTTAGAATATTTAAAATACAAAAAAAAAAGGCATTTTGCATTGGTTGGCATTTTTTTCTTTGAATATTTATCATTAGCTTATCACATTTAGCGAAAGATTGCATTTTACTTCTAAGTTGCAGAGTTAAAATTGAAGATTGCACTATTTTTATTTAGGATATCATTCACTGAAAAGTTAAAGTTAGGCTTTGCATTATATCTATTTTTATTTTCATGCAGAGTCATAACACCATGAGTTTCATTTCCATACCTTTTTGAGTAATCAATGCCAATAAAATTTACGCTTTAAACTAAAATTGATTAGTAACGATTTTATTGTTTATGGTGCACAAACTAGCCTAGGATTTAGTGCCTTGGATTAGGATTTTGTGAGTAAACTTCTCCAAGGCAATTAAATCAACATATGTGTCTGAGACAGGGATTTGAGAAATCCATTATATAATTGGTAATATCAGGAGGCTCCGTTCACACCGGAGTTAAGCACGAGGTCACACGAATTTTGTTGAAGGGATAACCCCTGGATACTCACCTAGCATCAGAGATATTTTTGTGAATTTATTCGTATTTGGGGATCTTGCTAGTATCCATACCTCTGTGAGAGACGATACTTTCAAGGTTTCGGACTTTGCTACCTTTCCCATATAGAAATCTAGACTTACGACTGTTTGCATGTGCATCGGTTATACAGTGGTTGATTAGTTGCTTGACTTAGGTCTCTCATAGGTTACTTGTAGGGGTTATTATGCTTGTATCCTGGGTCAGATAGGGGTCATACAACACACAACCTTTATGGAAGATTACCTCTCTGGGGGGATCTGACCGACTGGTTGTTAAGCCTATGAGGGCCCTTATAACTGATTCTATTACCTCCAAACTTTAGCAGGGAGTCTCAGGTCCCTCCTGAACGAGGCATACCTTCTTTAGCGAGGGAGGCCACTCGGCCACTTTAGCCCGTTTGCATGCATATTGGTCGTTTGACTTTTTGGTATGCTCTTTGATTACTAGTTGGCCTTAAGATATCTTTTTATTTGTTGAGAGTCATAAGTCATCGTGGAGTCAGACCAACTTCCTCGCAGGTCCCGTCAGTTGTTACAGTTACCACTAGTTTTCGAGCTATTGCCTTCTAAAAGGCGTAGAGTTATCGGGAGTGGTACACACACATCCACTTTTCAGACTTGTGATCCCACAAGGATGAGTACTGAGTCTAGTCTTCATAACACTGGTAGTTCATCAACTCCCAATCCCACTATATTTAATTGCACTCCTTCAACACCTACAGCCGCTATAGTTGTAATGCCAGAGGCCTACACTGGTACTATGGCTCATCCCATAATTAATGCTTCGTCTCTTGCCTCTAACCCTTTTGGGGGTTTTGGCCACTCGCCGAGTTACAATGTTCAGACCATCCCCATGGCTACTAGTCCATTTTATTATGGCATGCCAAGTTTCACTTCGCAGTTTTCGACTGCCATCCCAGTTGCTGGCCATAAAACTAGCCTTGGACCTGGGGGCACTACACCTCCTTACACTCCTTTTTCATTTGGTAGCTCTCATGTTCCCCAAGTGAATCCTAATGTAGGAAGTGTCCCATTCCTTAACCCTAGGTCTAATCCTTCTATGGCTGGATGGAACAACCAAGCTGGCGGACAAGTTCCACCCTATATCCCTATCTGCTTGGTGTTGAATTCGACCAATACTTTTGGCATAACGAATCCACTTCAATCCTCTAGATTCCCACCCGGAGGAGGTCAGTCTTATGTTTTCGGCACCCCCCAACCTGGATCTAATCCATTTGGGGAAAGTTTTAACAACCCTCAGTTTGGAGCTAATCCAACTGGGGGAAATTTTCATAACCGTTATCAGAACATTCCTGCTAGAATGATGCCCAATCCATCTTTCACGAATACGCCCGGAGGAGGGTCTTTTAACTCCAGACAAGGTTATGGTCCTTACTAGAATCCTGGATGGAACGCAGCTCCTAATACTCAGTCTTTTGCGAGAGGATGGGGTCAGGTGTCGTAACCTCGTATTCCCTTTCTGGCCATGCTTAATCTACCAGATTTGTCTAAACTAATGAACGACTCAGTAAGTCATGATCCCACATGGCCCCCTGTACCCACCAAGATTCTGTCAGACATTCCAAAGTTTGAGGGTAAGAATGGCGAGGACCCTGGTGATCACGTCACTACTTTTCACCTTTGGTTCTCACCGGATTATTTGAATCACGATTCTATTAGATTACGATTGTTTTAGTGCACTCTTATCAGGATTGTGTCACAATGGTATATTGAGCTACCTAGGGGGACATATGGGTATTTTCAATAGTTAGTGCTAGCCTTTCTTAACCATTTTCAACTACTCGTTCGTTACGATGTTGGCCTTGAAATTTTGTCAACTTTACGCCAGGGTACCAACACTCATATTTCAGACCATATCCAGGAATGGCGTAGGAGAAGACGGTTAGTTAAGACTCCCATACCCCTGACCTTTCTTTTAGAATGGCTTTTAAAGTCTTTTCACACTCCTATTTCAAAGGACATTGCTACTTCCGGGGTCTTCAGCGAGGAAGAGGCCATTTTTAGAGCCCAACAATTCGATTTGATCTATGCTCAGTCTGGGATGTTATACCACCTTCTTCCCGACGCACCGCAGTCGACTCATGATCCTAGACAGAGTCCCGGGCCCCATGTTGATGGCATTGTGGGGTCCATCAATGTAAAGTATGCAGACTCGACAACGAAGTCTGCCAGAGGACCAGCTTCATCTGGATCGTCCAAACCCACCCAATCGGCGGATGTACATTCCTTGTAGTCGTCGAAAAACCCAAATGGTGACCAACAACTAGATGGGAATAAATGTAAAGGTTGTATAGGTGGGAAGAATAAACCCAAGGACAAGAATAATAATGGAAAACAGAACGATAATGATGGAGAGGGAAAAAAAGAAAAGTGTAAGGTTAAGTTTCCTTGTAAACTTTGTACTAATGATCACCTTACACACTTATGTCCCAAACTTGTGAAGGTTGCGAGGCTTTGAAATCTTTCGCCCATTGTGCTAACGAATCCTTTTCCTCACAACCAGTACTTAGCCTCGAGTTCTTTGAACGCCGTAAATGCGCCTAGTGGGAGTCAAAACCCACCACCGCAAGATGGGGACCATGTTTGTATCAATATGGTCAACGCAAAAATCGATATAGCCACTCACTCTTGAGATTACGGCTCTTCAAAATATAGTACCAGCCTAGAAGCTCCTCCTCCACTGCTGGAGACAAATTTACAGATCGAGAAACCAGAGCCACCACCTCGTATTCCGAAAGGAGTATTCAAGTGCTCTACCCATAAACCTAATGCTAGAGCCACCCATAACTACTCTATTATTGAGGATCTGGGACAAACACCTTGCACGATGTCTTCTTTGGAGGTACTCCAGACGTGTCCATCACAGAGGAATGCCTTACTTTCTGCCTTAGAGCTCTAGAACCTAGTGGCTCGAAGATCAACAAGTTTGATGTCACAGACGTGAAGCCTCGCTTACCCTACCATGTGGCTTTCCAAATCCACATGGAGTATTCTAAATATACCATCAAATGAGTGGTCATTGATGAAGGTGTTGCCACTTGTGTGATGTCCTTATTCTGTTGGAAAGTTATCGGTTCTCCAACCCTTTCAAAGTCATCAACCATGTTGAACACATTCGACGGTCATTCCTTCCGCCTTCATGGTATTCTCCCCACCTTTCCGGTCCAGTTAGGTGGGAAGACGGTAGAGGTGGAAGTAGAGGTAGTTATGCACCTCTCAATTATAACCTGTTACTAGGTCACAATTGGACTTATGCTATGGTTGTCGTCATATCGTCCGTTTTTTGCACGCTTTGTTTTCCTCATTAGGGGGAGATTGTGACAATCGATCAGTTATCCTTTGCATACTCTAGTCTGAATGCATCTGTTGGACCATCGATCCCTGTGGTCGACAATTCTCAGCCGACAACTGAGAATATTAGTATCGAAATGTATTCTTCCCTCATGGGTACTTTCGACTTCTCGACACCGACTCACCATGTTTACGCCATGTCCAGTACTAGAGAGGTCCATCCCTTTCCGCACTTCTTATTTTAGTGACCCTTGGACCTTACCTTATCCGACTTCATCAATGACGGTCAGTCGCATGCTGGCATGGCTATGCCACTATCGACAATAGAGATTGCATATCAAGCTATCCTTGACTCTTCTGCCAATCTCGATCCTGTTCCCTCGTAGATAGTTGAGGAGGATCTAGTTCTTAGGCCCATGTGGGCCACATCGTTATCTTGTTCACATGATTTCTTGGATGAGACTTTGTCTTCAGAATAAGCCATCCTTGAAGCCATGAATGTTTTCGAGAGACCTTGGGATGATATGCATCATCGATCTTATTTTCTCCCAATAATTGAGCAAGATGATTTTAGATATACCTTGAGTGAGATAGTCGATCACATCGTAGTTCCACTTGATACACATGGCATTTACACCGAAGGGAATATGGAAAGTATTTCTCCTACCGTCCAGATCGATATCTCTCGTATCCCTGGAAAGATCAAAAATGTAAATATAGGTGTAGATTGTTCACCAGAAGAGATTCTGATCTACACCAACCTCTTCAAAGAATTTTGAGATGTATTCACTTGGTCATATGAAGAGATGTCAGGGATCGACCCCCGTATTGTCGAACATGAGATTAGGACTTACCCGGATGCTAAACCCGTTTGACAACGGCTTAGAGATCTTAATCCTAGGAAGGTCCCCGCTATTAAGGTAGAGGTAGAGAAGTTACTTAATGCAGGCTTTATCTACCCAGTTCCCTTGACCGAATGGGTATCCAACCTCTTTCCCATGAATAAAAAGCAAGGAACCATTCGTGTGTGTATGGAATTTTGCGACCTGAACAAGGCTTGTCCTAAAGATAACTTCCCCATGCTTTTCATTGATTAGATTCTCGACGAGTGTGCGGGAAGCAAAATATTTTCTTTTATGGATGAATATTCAGGATATAACGAACAAATCAAACCCAAAGACCAACATAAGACGACATTCATATGTCCTTGGGGCATGTTTGCGTACTAGAAAATTCCTTTCAGCCTGAAAAATGCCAGAGCAACCTTCCAACGAGCCATGACTTTCGCTTTTCATGATCTCAAACACATAGTCGAAGCTTACCTTGATGATCTTGCTGCTCACTCTCGCAAGAGAGTGGATCATGCTACGCACCTTTGACTAGTTTTTGATAGATGTCTCTACTATAGAATCTGACTCAATCCTCATAAATGCATCTTTTGCGTTAGATCTGGCCGTCTCTTAGGATTCTTAGTCTCTGAGATAGGGATCATGGTAGATACACTTAAGTTTGAGGCAATTCTTCAGTTGCCTCCCCCACGCACGATTAGACAGCTTCAAGGTTTATAGAGGAAAGCTAAATTTTTGCATCAGTTTATTGTGAATTATGACAATATCACTAAGGGTTTCATGTGCCTATTGAAGAAAGACACCCCATTTATTTTGGATGAGCAAGCCCAACAGTCTTTTGATGCTTTAAAGAAAGCCTTGGTATCGGCTTCTCTGATGAAATCTCCTGATTACAGTAGAGATTACTTGTTGTATATCGTCGTGTCTGAAGAGACCATTGGTATGGTTCTAGTTCAGAAGGATGATGAGCTCCACGAGCACATCATCTACTATCTTAGTTGAAATTTAATCAGTCCTGAACGTAATTACTCGCACATTGAAAATCTAGCTTTGGGTGTCGTCCACACAGTCTAATGTTTATGACACTATATGTTGCTTTGCAAAACTACTATGGTTGCCGATGTTAATCGATTTCAATACGTCCTCACAAGACGTATCATAGGCGAAAAATATAATAAATGGATTGTCATCTTACAAGAATTTGATCTCGACTTTGCTTCGGCCAAGTCCAAGAAATCACTAGTTTTTGCAGAGTTAATATTCGATTTCCCACGATTAGACGAAGATGTTATTTATGTCGATTCGTTCACAGATGAACACAATTTTCTCGCCTCGTCGTTCGACCCCTGGTATGGTGATATTGTTTTATATCTTCAAACCTTGAAGTTCTCTCAGCATCTCTCACGAGATGATCGACAACGTGTTAGATACCAAGCCAAAAAGTATACAATCATCGGAAACACTTTGTATCGTCAAGGAATAGATAGTATCTTACGTCATTTCTTAACTCGTGAGGAAGATGAGTTAGTTCTTAATGATTGCCACAAAGGGGCTTGTGTTGGTCATCTATCCGGGCTTGCGACAACCCAAAATATCTTGCGAGCTGGTTACTTCTGGCCCACCATATTTAAAGATTGTATTGAAGCGGTTAAGAAGTGTCACCCCTGCCAGGTGTTCACTCGAAAAATGTGCTCGCGCCCAACCCCTCTTCACCCAGTCATTACAGTCGATCCCTTCACCAAGTGGGGAGTAGATTTCATTAATTGTAACCCAACTTCAGTTGGGGGGCATAAACACATTATCGTGGTTGTCGACTACTTTACCAAGTGGGTCGAAGCCATGCCTACCGTGAAATCCGATGGGAAGACTACAACTTTTTTCGTATTCAACCAAATTATTGCCCGATTCGGTATCTCGAGTGAGATTGTCACTAATCATGGCAGTGATTTTCAAAATGAAATGATGATAGAACTAGCGTCTAAGCTGGGGTTTAAACATGATCACTCGTCTCCTTATTACCCCCAAGAAAATGGACAAGTAGAGGCCATCAATAAGTCTCTCAAGACCATCTTGCAAAAAATTGTCAGTCGGAGAAATTCCAACTGGCACATCATGTTATATCCCGCACTTTGGGCATACCGAACCTCGGTTAAGACTGCCACTGGTTTTTCTCCTTTTCAGTTAGTACACAGTGTGGATTTGATACTTCCCGTTGAATGTGAAATCCCTTCTCTCAAATTGGTAGTTGAGCTCCTACCTGACACTTCGGATTTAGAGTGACACCTTGTACACCTAGAGAGTCTTGACGAGCAACGTCAGGATGCCTTTACGACTATCGAGGAAAACAAGAAACGTGTCAAGGTTCAATATGATAAGTCTGTCTATCCCCGGTTGTATGTTGAGGGTGACTTGGTCCTCTTGTATGACCAAGCCAAAGAACCGCTAGGGGCAAGCAATTTTAAACCCATGTGGCACGGTCCTTATATCGTGTGATGTTTTCTAGAAAAAGGAGCCTACGAGTTGGAAGATTATGAACGAAATAAATTGTCCTAGCCCAGAAATGGGCTCTACTTAAAAAGGTATTACACTTGAGCCCTAGGCTTGGGAGAAACCCTTTGTATACTAATGTAAATTTAGTGCATATACACCTTTCCCCCCTTTCTTTTGTCTTTGGCTTGCTTATCGAGTTTTCCTTTTTGTTGGAAGATATCAACAGAGTCTTTGGTCTACGTAGGATTCGCAGACGGAGCCAATCGTTATACATGGAACTTAGCTTCCGACACTTGGGTGATTTACTTGCCCGAGGGTCTACTGGTGTCTTCAGGTGGCATATGCCTAGGGCCATCCAGGAATAATGTGGTCGAATACAACACCATCATAGAATTATTGCGCGATGCTATCTCACATGGTATTCACTCTATAGAGGTGCACCTAGATTCTCAGTTAGTCATATGTCATTTTAACATTCGTTACTGTGTGCGTGATCTGAAGTTACTCCATTGATTCCTACAGGTACATCTTTTAGAACGACAATTTGATTTTATTACATACTTTCACATTCCTAGAAGTTCTAATCATGTATCTGATGCCTACACCAATTATGTTTTGAATTGGCATTTGTCACATTAATAAAGAAAAGAAAACCATTAAATCAATGTACACATTGTAAGATACAAGTACAACCGAAGATCCCTCTTTATATATTTCCAAAAAAATATGGTGTTTTATATTACAAAATTGGGGATAAAACCCTACAAAATACATATACAACCGATATACAAGTCCCATGACATCTACACCTGTGGCACCAGATGAGTCTCGTGATAGAAAACCACATCATTGGCGAGATGCCGGAAGAGTCGTACCCATTCTCTAGGTACACTGACAACCTGCCTCTGCATGGCTTTAGGTAGATCCTCCACTTGAACCATAGGAATCCTTTGTGTCAAATGCGATAGGTTTCCCTGCACATTCTGAAGGACTCTCTCCACCTCTCCTCCCACTGCCTTATCTCCCCAGTGCCTCTACCTATGTCATAGGAATCCCTCTAGTTGTTGTAGACCCACGTCTGCGACCACACAAGTATCTAGTTAATATTTAAAAACACCATCCAAAAAATATTTTTGTTCTTTTAAATACAAAAATACAAAAAATGAAATATATAAAAAATATTGTTTACCTATGGCGTTGTAGGTGGCTCATGGTGGAAGTGGCATATCAGGATCACCTCTGAAATCAATTCTTGCATAGGGATAGTCATCTAGAGCTATGATTTGTCTCCTCCACCAGAAGAAAAAATCATTGTTGTAGGGTGTCACCACCCTACCTCCCCCCTGTCGTCTCATGACCTCGATCCATCGTGCCATAGTTGGATCATGTGGCCCTCTAGGAATGATCTCCACTCTAGGTCTTGGGCTTGGGATCCACTCAAAAAATAAGCTACAAAGGATAGAGGCAAACCTGAAGTTTCGCTTTGCCCCCTGCTTGCACTCTGTCAGCTGACCTTTCATTTTGGTCAGCAGTGAGGTACACCAATCATACACGGTAGGTCTCACACACTCCAGTGCGTAAAACATAAGTGGTCTCGATGCTTGATGCAGCGAGGCCAACCCAATGATCCTGGTAAGCACGAGCACAATAATCTTCAAGATGAGATTACCTATAGCCCGGATAGGGATTTGACTTCCCACCATGGGAGTCCCTGCAACACAGTGGGCCTCGATGTATTCTTCGACCTTCATCCCACTCCTGACCCCGCGTGACTTGAGGTCCATGACCTCTCCTTGACGTGAAAGTCCTGTCAAGAAGTAGATATCCTCTACTTCGATCCTTAATGGTTGTCCATCAAGGATAAATCTCTCGTTATCTGGATCCCAATAGCCCACCATCATTTCCAATAATCTCACTTGGTCCCTCATTCCTTTGAGAGCCCAAAACTTGTATAGAACACATATTTTTAAGGCCGCTTGAGCCACCAGATCTTGATCCACTGCTACATCTACCTCCTCATGCTCTCTCTCCCTCCACTCCAACACCATCCTACAAAAACCAAATCAATTTTTGAGTTAGAAGCTTATTTTTTGCCATTTTGTGCAAGTATACGCGGGTTATCAAGAACAGTCGCGGGTAGGGCTTGATACACGCTCCATGTAGTTCACACAGGGGCGTATATATGGTTGTATATGTGACATATTAGTAGAAACCTGTGTATACCGAGAAACTCAATTTGCGCCCTTAAAAACTAAAAAAAATTGTAAACCATTGAATTTGAGAGGATGGGATGAAGAGTTACCTGATCCAGACGGTTTGCAATTCCGTTTCCTATTGCTCCCGCGATCGCCGTTTGAATTCTGGAGGTATGTTAGTCCAAATTGCACTATTTTGGGTGAAAATGAAAATGACATAGTAAATTTTGATTTTATTACTATTTATAAAACATTTTTACCCATTTGATATAGTTTTATGCTATTATTTTGTCTAATGGACTAATTCAAAAATGGTTTTAAGTTGGTTTTTGTAGTTTCGACTCATTTTTCTTACAGATTTCAACATCATGGTTGGTAGTTCATATTTTTAGGTGGGTATATTCATAACCTAGCATATAGGATAGGTATTCACTACATCGTGCAGTTCTGCATTATCCTTCAATTACAACTTTTTACGCCTTAGGTGCAAACCCATTTATTGTGACGCATTAACCTCCATCTGCTATCATAGCATCATTAATAAATGGTAGAGACTTACCAAACATGGGTACGCTAGTTAGAACCTCTTTGTCATTTGGTGCCCATGCCGAGATTTTTCCTTAGGACCGGGAGTCCATTAGAATTCGATACATGACTTTACAATGAGCCTCATTTCTCATTCATGCACACGCAACCTTATTACCTGCAGACTCCCAAAAAATGAGTCTTAGTTAAGCTCTTTTCCGACTTGTTATTAAAAATTGAAAAGATTTCCAAGTGATTTGTCCCTTTCACACTCTTTAAAATTGGATTTGAAATATCACGAGTCTCAGTTAAGTTCTTTTCCAACTCACTATCAAAAATGGAAAAGATCTCCAAGTGAACTTGTATTTTTTCACACTCGTAAATTGGATTTGAAAATACGTCTATTTGGCACAAGTTGACCCCTTTTTCACACCAAGTAGAGTAAAAGATATAAAAAAGGACATTTTTTGGCATTAAATTGTGATTGCATCTCATTCCCTTGCTTGCAGTATTGAGCCTTTATTCAGTTCTTGCTTTGCATTATAAACCATGGTCCAAATAGTTTGCATCCTCAACCAAGCAGAGCCTTGTTTATATCCTTCACAATTTGACACCCTATACCTTAGAGGGAACATCACCCCAAGTGTCCATCTCCCGCATGCATTTCCTTGCATTGAGAATAGGTATGTTCCACTGCTGGAACTAGTTTTGCTTAGTTGCGACACTCGTTCCCTCCTTTGTATCATAGCATTCACTTGTTATGAAAAAAAAAAAAGACGAGTAGGAAAGGAGTACTATATTGTAATTGGTCGCAGTGGTGTTGCCTTTGAACAGAGCACAAATTTATTGAGTCCTTGCATCATCATAATTTTGGGTTTAGCATGGCCTTAGGAAGTTGATCTCATTATAGAATTTTCTCTACCAACTAGTTAATCTTCCAGTCACTATAGAGAACATTATGGATGCCTCCTACATCTAGTTGTCACATCATTAAGTCTATGTTGTTAGAGTCCACCATATGTCTCATGCTCTTGTTCAAAGGAATTATATCAACCTGTGTCGGCCACTCCTCATAAATATTGACTTTGCATGTCGGCCATACCCTCAGTTTGTCTCAAAATCACATGATACTTTGGTCTTATGATGCACCCTGGCCCTACTTTCATTATTGGTAGGTCACCTTGAACCCAACAATCGACATTTCATCATGGGTCATTGACTGGGTGGTTTCCCTTGTGTTCGACGGAAAGACATCTATTCACACTTTGGGATTCGTGCAATGTATTGGATGCCATTAGCCTTATTGGTGGTCTCCTCGCCTTTGTCAACAATTTTCATCATTGGCTGCTATTAAGAGGGTCTTTTTCATGTACCTCTTGCATTTGGCACACGTGAAAGATGCACTGGGTCGTTGGTTCGTGAACATGTTCTTCGTCTGATATCCACCAAATCATGAAGCTCCTGCTTTGTTCCTTGTGCTAACTGATGAGAGATGCCTTAATGCTCTCCTTTCAGCGGGTCTCTTTCCATCGACTTCAGCTCATGTATTCTGGATAGGAGACCTATATTTTTATGAGTACCTTGAGGCTTGCAGTCATTAGTGGTAGGCTCTCTCGCCATTGACAGATGGGAATACATCAATGCCTCCTAATCAATGGATCTCTCAAGTGTTTGACACCATCTCCTTTATTCACATTTGTAGAGATGTACTCGGTGCCTTGATACCTACTTTCATCATTGGTAGGTTGTATCGCGTTTGTTAACGGTATACCTAAATGACCGGTAATCAAACGATGTCTCATCATGTTCGACCTCAACTCATTTATTCACATGATGTAGACTTGCACCATTGGTGGATTGTATTCAAGACTTGAAGACATCACTTTGTGGATGCAACTTTCCTAAGCTATTGTTTCCATTTCATTGGACCAGTACCTATTTGACTTCAACGATCATGGGAGATTAGATTGTACTCCATGGTATATAGATATCTTCAGTTTAATTTTGAGATTGGTTTCATTGAGCCTTGTTTGTGACTATGACAACTATTGGCATGTAACTGCATTTATACTTGCCTACTCATGGCCATGAACACTTGTTGGTATATTTTCCACATGGATCTACATTGTATTCTTGGCAGCCATGTATGCAAAGTTAGTACATAATGTAATGAGCAATTGAGTTTGTCCAACTGGTTCTCTACCACTCCACTTTTGGGTTATTTATAATGTATTTTGGCCATTGCAGATACTCCTTTGATCTCACACATTAGGGGGCATCTGTTATAGCAAGATTTGCCTCACCATTGCTATCTTGCACAGAGGGCCTTTTTCCATTTCCCTATGTTTTCTTATCAACCCCTTTTTGATAAATCCAGAGCCAAAAATATATATTTTTCCACATATATGCTCCCTAACTTCTTTGCAAGATGCGTATATGCTTGTTGCTCCACTACAACTCGCGTATATCAGGATTTGTGCCAGAAAATACAAAATGAAGTCGGGTTTCCATGTCACGACAGAAGATCTCTAATCTTTGGCCTTCCATATATTGGAAGCATTCTGACTCGTCCCTTCAGTTGCATTCTGGAGGCTATAAGAGCACAATTTTGAGCAATGGAAAAAGAGGAGAAAGCATTCAACTTTGAGAGAAAATTTACTCTGGAGAAATTACTTCATATTGAGTCTGCCTCCCTTTGTCCCTCAAGTCTGAACACAGTGTTCAACCCCCAAGATCTTTCCTTATTATCGAGAGGACCTCATTACCTCTTTGCTATGAGCTTACCTTTGGTGGAGGATTGAAGTGGTGGAGACCCAGTTGGAAGGAACTTGGTTTCTTGGTTTTGAACCGTGCTGACATGTAAGTCTGTAATGTTGATACTTCTGTTGATCAATTATTAATAGAAATACTCCTTTCCCATCCTATCGATATCTTGCAAATATATGATTTTTATCCATGGGCATGTTTGTAATGTTTATTAATGGATTGTTGGATTGTGCTATATGATGTGCTAACTCATTTTATATATTGTCACTATATACTCACATCGCTTGTTTGTTGAGAACTTCTTGCGGGTGTAAAGCTTTGGGTCAAAGTGCTCAACGGTGGAATGACATCAAACGATTGGATCGAGGTAGGCTTCTTCCTCGTATTGCACATTAGTTTATATAGCACATGTTGGCATTGAGTTGATTTCTGCAGTGATACCTGTCTGTTGTGGTTTACCCTTGGCCATAGAGAGTTTTTCCCTTGTAACAAGTGTACGCTCCCCCCAAGGAACTCGATTATCCAGTTCCCAAAAATAGAAAATATGACCAGTTCCTCCACTAAAACTAGTCTAATGGCATAACTAAATCATGCTCCTACCAAGGAAGATAGCTAAAAACCTCCATCAATGTTAAAACCCCCAGAAAAACTTCAAAAAAAATATAATAAGCTAGTTCATAGTACTGAAGAAACAAAGAAGTATAAACCCGCCTAGTCCAGTACAAGCCTCAAGCAAAGAGTTCTCCCCAACGCCACTAGAGGCCTTTCCAAGGTATTCCAAGATTCAAAATTCATTCCCGCTCCGCTCCCCCCTCACTTTTTCTAAGCTTAATCCTAATAGTAGACAAACTTATAATGAAAATCAATGCATCATTGTTGATAGCAAATGCAAATACAAATTGCATATACATTCAAACTTCAAGGTCAAATTGCAAGGTGAGAAGGCTTCCATTATCTTTTTAAAAATGGAGAAAATGTTACTCTTTTATGAAGAAAAGTAAGTGTACTCATTTGTGTGAGCATTATTCTAAAGGAATTATTTTCCACCTCAGGCAAAGGAATTATTCTCCACCTCAGTCAATGGTTTGATGTTAATAACGATTTTATAGGTTAGATTATGAGATATTTTGTCGTACGAATGAATGGACCAACTATATTTGTCTTAATATGTGTCTTCAAAATGTATGTAGATAAATGTAATTTATTTAGGATTGAAATTGTTTGTGTTTTAGCAATAATGTTGGTACTTTGAGGTTGTTAGGTGGTAGTTTATTAATGTTGACATATTTTTATAGTGGTATTTGGGTCATCTTTTCCTATATGCATCTTATTGGCTAGTTATTGATCATTGAGCAAGTTTAATTCGTCTCTCCACATTTTTCTTTCTCCAAATATTATTGCATGCCCACAACTTGTTCTAGTGCATCTTGAGAGATGCTTGTGAGTTTCCTTAAGGAAACATGCATTCACCTTTGTAAAAAGGAAAAAAATAATTAAAACACATTAAATGCACACTCTTGACTGGAAAATATAATACTCATACACTTGTACATGCCCTAACTTCCGCCCCCAACTATCTTAAATTCATTCCTTGGGTATAAAAATGAGTCTTTGATTGGGAATAGGGGAAAGGGTCAACTCACAAGGATATGTTGGAGAAATTGCAAGACAATAAAAGCTTGGATTTATCTTGTTGTTCCCCTATTCAAAGTCCCTTAGCCTTGAACACAGTTTTAGTTTTAAGTTGGGTCAAAACTTCTCAAAGATTTTCCTAGCCATAGTAAAGCCAAAGACTATAGGTGGAGAATAAACAAACATGTGATCCAAGTAGGAGGAAACTAGAGACAAAGGTGTTAGAAACATTGATCATGTATTATATTTTGTTGTTCAAGTTTATTTAATAATAAAATATCTCTCTCCCCCCCCCCTCCCCCTCCAAAATCATATTGCAATGTGTTTCATTATTATCAATTATGTTTGATTTGAGGATTTAACTAACTTCTTAATAGTTAGTTAGAATCAACTGTCATAAATTCATTCTATTATTAGAGGATTTAATTTGGATTTATTCTTATATGCTTAGATTGGTTTGAGGATGGTTGGTTGTTTTCATTGTGTGTAGGTTTTCGATACAAAGTGGAATTATGAGAAGTTTTCTGGATTGTGTATAAGAAATGAAAAGGGACTACTAGTTTGATCACATCTTCCCCCCTCCCTTTCCTTTCCTCATAGGTACTCTTGTAACCACTTGATTTTGGATTGAAGATTGTAATCTTTCATTCATTCTACTAGCAATTAGATCTAAGTTAATGTGCATTTTTCCTTCTAACAAAATTGATGACTCCAATGAGGATAACTAATTGATATTTTAATGTTAGGCCCCCTCTCTTTTGTATTCCAATTTGTTGATATTTGGTCTTTCTTTTATCTATGTTATTCCCCTTGCTTATTATTGTAGAGCTAGAATCCGTAGTTATGGCCTGTTTGACTGACTTTTTTGCCTTTTTGGCTTTAGCATGTGACTTTTTCAAGACTTAGTCATGGGCACCCAATTGTTTTATTCCTAGAAGTGATGAGCACAAATAGGTTCCTTTAAATAGAACCCATGGGCATGTCCTGTAGGTAGAATAATCAATTTGTGCATTGATTCTTCCTACCTAATTTTTGTTTCCATTGCATGATTTGGTTTCTAGAGTCTCAATAATTGGGGTGTGACATTATTATATTTAATTGGTTTGGTAGTCATTGAAACAAGAAAAGAAAAGAAAACAAAAATATTTTCTTTTATGTTCTACTTGTGCATTATAGTAACACTTTGTAGTTTCATTTTCTCTTGTGTTATTTTCGGTTTGTAGGTTGGATTAAATAAATTTGAAAAGAAAAAGAAAGGTACATTTGTAGATTGTTTAACTCGATCTCTTGAGTCATTTATTTTCAAGGTTTAATAAAGAATTTCTAGTTTCATAGGAAAATCATAATAAATCTGCCCCCAATAGTGCTAAACCTTCTCGATTCTCCTCTAAACCCTAACAATATTCTCCCTTTAGAACTGATCCAAACCACACTTACAACTCATGTTCTACGCTTCGGGGGTTCCCTCATTGACAATCTTGATAAATGTTCTCTAAGTTGCAATCTTTTCTCTAAGGACATCTCTGACCCTAATTCTTGCATTACGCCCAAATTTCCCCCGAGAATCCTCTTTCTTTTATTTCCTTTTTTAATCATTTTCAAATACTCCTCTTTTTTAATCATTTTCAAATACTCCTATTCACGATTCCTTTATTCTCTTTTAAATTTGTGACGATTACTCCTTTTATCTAGTTTAATTCTCTAATTAGACCTTATGGATTATTTATTATAAAGAAATTAATTATCCTTTGCTTCTTGATGCTTTATTATTTAGACATCTACCCCTTGTGGTTATTCTCCTAGTCATTATTATTCTAATTCCAATTTAATCTTCTTAACATTGGTTAATGGTCAACATATATCATTCTGTTATTGATTTTCAAACATGCTTTATCAAATTATTATTAATTTTCAAACAATCATCTATCAAATTATTATCATTTCCCAATAGATAACCAAGTCTTTGTGGTTATTATCTTATTCATTATTATTCTACTTCCAATTTAATCTTCGTGACATCAGTTAATGGTCAATGAATATCTATAATCATTTTATTATTAATTTTCCAATGACCATCTATCAAATTATTAATCTCAAACGGTCACTATTAAATTATTAATAATTTCCAATGGTTGACCAACTCATTTCATCCTTTAAAACATTGCACTGACACTATTTCCATTATTACTATAGATTTATTCATCCATGATGATGGGTGGAGTCTCCACTCAAAGCGTTGGATGTTTCATAAACTTTCACACAATTTATTTCCAGAAAGTTTAAGAAAAATCAATTTCAACATTCTTAAGGTCTTTAAAATATCATGAAGTTTCATTCCCATCTCCCTTGAGTAAGAAAAAACTCCAAAAACAAAGGTTTACTATTTAAAATAAACTAGATTTTTTTCTTTATAGAGAACACACGTAGTCTAAGTTTAGTGCCTTGGTGTGGGTTGGAGAGTAAACTCTCCAAGGCCGTGAAAACAAAACTAGAGTCACTAGTGAGTGTTGAAAATGATATGAGCAATGACATTTGTTGGGAAAACACACCTCACATGCACGTCAAGCATGATTTTAAAGCTAACAAATTCGTAAGATTATCCGCTCTTTCTTGTTTATTGGGATATGTGTATATGATAACTTTAGTGTGGAAAGTATTCAAGGTGACACCAATTCTATGGATTTCCAGGTCTAGGATTAAGTCCTATGTTCCCTCCCCATACACCAAAAATTGACCCATGACTATTCTGCTCGATTGTCTTTCATGAAGTGGTAGCCTTAGTGGTATTATATAGGTTTTCACTTAGGTGACTACAAGTGGGAAGTGCTTACGGTACCTGAGACAAACACTTAATATCCATTTCAACTCCTCTAGAGGATACACATCTTCATGAGGGTACTTGCAACTTAGTTGGTTATTGTGTGAAGGTTATTGTAGTTCTCTCTCACACCTTCATTAGTTGTATTTGGGTCCTAATCATCCCAATATGACTTCCAGAAGGCTTCTTGATCGACTCTCCACTGATTAAGCTTTAGGGCTTAACCACCTTAAACTTGTCTTTGGGAGAGTAGTTTGCTTGTTGTTTTCCTCTTAAGAATTTTGTAGTGGAGTTCTTGGTGATTGAAGAGTAGGAAACCTAGGGCTTGATTTCTTTTTTATTTTACTGAGTTCCTCATTTCAAAGTGGTGGATCAACCACTCCATTGATCTCAAAGGATTAGAGGGATCTCTCCCAAAAGTATGGAGCCACCTACTACCCCTTGACATCTAGGGGAGACTATAGCATAATTTTCACTTATGATCCTTATCACAAACAATGTTCCACATATGAGATCCATGGTTTTCCATATACAGTTGATTGATGATGCTTCCAACATTTTGCACATCTCACTCACATTTGATGACTATGGTTCTTGACATAAATGAGGTGCTTATGTATTTTTCATGAAAGTAGTGACCATTGGTTGAGTTGGACAATGGATCATGACACTCTAAATTTGTGACTTTTCCTTGGTTCACCTTTGTGGTCATCATCATCTTCTAGATAAGTATTGTCACTCTTGGGTAGATTTATATTACTAAGGGGATTTGAGAGGGGTAGCATGTCCATGTCCCAATACATACTTAACATTATTAATCCTTCTTGATTTTTGTTTTCCTTCTCATGGGTTGGTTGTCATATGTCACGCATATAGGTTCATGCTTCATAATCACATGAGAATAAAGAGATTGAAAGATCGAGGTTTATGCATCTTAATAAGAAATAATAAGGAAAGAGAAAGATGTGAAGATCAAAATGCAAAGCAAGTGAAAAGAAAAGAATATTTAAAAACCAATTGAAATGAAGCATGAGTAATAACCCCCTTGCTATGATTCCATCACCCCAGGTCCTATGCAAAGAATGCATACCTAAAAGGACTAAGTGGAATAAAATAAAATTCAAGAGCCAAAAAAGGTTAAATGAACAAAGAAAAAGGAAAATAAGGGGATTAAATAAATAGTGTCAAGGAAAGGACAACTTAATGCTCAAGCACTTCCTCATTCCAAAGGAAATCATGTGGATTAATATCTTAAACAACCTCACATTATTATGCAATACAACTCATGAAGCTACTATTGGAAAATATTTAACAAACAACGAATGGAAAATATTTAACAGACATCGAATGCTTGTCATTGATGGAAAGTAACATAAGTACAGGAAGAATGTACAGAGTATTGATGGAAAAGGTACAGGAAGTTTGTAACAGACAGGCAAACAGAAGATAAGTTCAGGTTGATTGAATGATCGAAGGCCCGTAAATCTTGAGAAGCATTTCTGATCGTTGGATTCCATTCAAAATTCCCGAAAGAATGAGGGTCGTCAGATCTGAATGTAGTCAAGAAGAGATCGTTGAAGAGGAGGACAGATCTCAACTGTTAGATCCAAGCGCAGGATCCGACCATCGTTGGATCAAGAAGAACCCGCACGTCCTTTAAGGTACAAGGAGAAGTGGTCGTAATCGCGATATGAAAAATCGCGATGTAATCTGAGCCGTCAGATCAAGGTTTCACCTGGACCGTTGATTCCAGTCCATGTCGGAGTTTTTGGGATCAAGAGTTGGAGATGTCAAAGTTTTTTAACATCAGGAATCTCGATATCGCGATATGCGAAATCGTGATTTAATCGCATCCATTGAATCGAGATCAGATCTGGACCGTTGATCCGACCCCATGTCGGAGTTTCATGAATCGAGACTTTGAAGTGAAAAAAACACTGGACATCAAGGATGTTGAAATCGTGATATGAGAAATCACGATTTAATCGCAGCTGTTGAATAGAGATCAGATCTCAACCGTTGATATAACTCCATATCGGAGTTTCGCGAATCGCGACATGGAGAGGCAAAGAACCCAATGCAACAAGAATGCCAAAATCATGAAATTGTGATTTAATTGTAGCCATTGAATCAAGATCACATATGGACCATCGAATCGCAAGACATGTGGCAAGTGATCGAAATTTCGCCGACTTGGGATCAACGAAACATAGTGTTGAAATTCACGAAATGAGAAATCGCGAAAGTGTTTTCTTTTGCATAGGAACTTGGTTATGACCATAGTCATATTGGGGAAGGAGCTAGTGCAGAAAAGTTTTGTATCATAATTTCGTAGATCGGGAGTTGTAAGTGACAAGAACATTGAACATCAGAAGTGTTGAAATTGCGATATGCGAAATCGTGGAATGATCTGAACCATCAAGTCAAGTGTTGATCGGAGGGTTACTGTTCTCTCTCACAGTTAACTCCTCAATTTTGAATCTGTTAGCAAAACGGACTCATGATTGCCAATTAGTTGTTGTTTCAGTTGCTTAGACAATTGTCGGCTTTTTGCCTAAGGAGTTGGGAAGTTGAACCGTCGTGTAGGTGTGTATAAAATAAGATGAGACAGACTGTGTGTGTTTTGTCGTTCTGCATGAGAAAAGGAATGAAACAGTAAGAAAGGAAAATCATAGAATGTGCAGGGTGAGATGGATAATATGAAAAGAATGAGATGAGACTCAGAGAAGAGTAATAGATCATGAAGAGAAGTGTAAGGAGAGAATAATGACAGAACAAGTTAATGCAGAGAAGACCTGCTGAACAGACAGTGGAAGAGAAGAAGAGTAGAATAGAATATGAAAAGAATGAGATGAGACTCAGAGAAGAGTAACAAATGATGAAGAGAAGTGTGAGGAGAGAAGAATGATAGAACAAGTTAATGCAGAGAAGACCTGTTGAACAGACAGCGGAAGAGAAGAATATCAGAACAGTTAGTAGAAGACCAGATTTATAGAACAAAGAAAGATTGGTAAGAATTGATTTATTTGCGTAGTTGACTGTTTATTTATTTATTCTTATCTAGGGAGGTTGGGAGGTGCTCAGGAGGACTGTTGTCCTCAGAGGTTCAAGTGATAAATTGAACACAGGAAGTTGTAGCTTCCATCTGGTTGCAGCCAGAGAAACCAGGGTGGCAGGGTGGTGCAAGGGAGAAAAAGTGTTCTATGTTATATAGGTTGGAGCCTGTGTAACTGGAAGTTGGTGCTTCCATCTAGTTGGTGCTGGAACATTCAGGGAGTTGGTGATTCCTTCTAGTGGGTGCTAGAGAAACCAGAGAGTTGGTTCTCTCAAACAAGTTGCAGTTTGTAAAATAGAGGTAGCAGCCTCACATTGAGTTGGTGCTCAATTATAGATGATGTACATAACTTAAAAGACTGCCTATCATTTCAAAGAAGAAGAGGTTTTCTCCCTTTATGGGTTTCCTTGTGAAAATCTGTCTCTGTGTATACTTTATGTGTGACTGATGCTCTTTAATTTTACTGTCCATATGCTGTATATTGTTGATGATCACTTGAAGAAAGATTAATAATGTTTTAATAG
>JZKD02S0275981.1:72874-102800 GCA_000966675.3 Picea glauca | reverse complement strand
TTCTCAAGAAAAATATTTGAAAGAGATGTTGAAGAAATTTCAGATGGAAGATTCCTCTACATTTAGCACACCTATGGTGGTTGGTTGCAAGCTGAGTAAAGATGATATCTCACCTAATGTTGATCAAAGGACATATCGCTCTATGGTATGCAATCTTCTGTACATCACATCATCCCATCCTGATATAATGCAAGTTGTTGGAATGGTAGGTCATTTTCAGTCTGCTCCTAAACAAAGTCATTTGGTAGTCATCAAAAGGATATTTAAATATTTGAAGAGAACAATGACTTATGGTCTGTGGTATCCTAGAAATCAGAATTTCCAGTTAACTGCTTATTCAGATGCAGACTGGGAAAACTGTGTTGATGAGAGAAAAAGCACCAGTGGAGGAGCATTTTTTCTGAGTGACTCATTAGTTGCATGGCTTAGTAAAAAGCAAGGATCCATTTCATTATACACTACAGAGGCAGAATACATTGCTTCTGCTACTTGCTGCACACAAATTTTATGGATGATACAAACTCTTGCAGATATGAAGGTAAATTACACTGATCCCATTCCAATTCATTGTGATAACACCAGTGCCATTAGTGTCTCCAAGAATCCTATTCTTCATTCCAAGATTAAGCATATTCCAATCAAGTACCATTTTCTCACAGAACAAGTTACAAACAGAATTGTTCAACTAAATTATATACCTTCTACAGAACAGATTGTTGATATCTTTACTAAACCACTAGAAATGACCCCTTTTGGATATCTTCGTTAAAAGTTGGGGGTTATAATCTCTTGTGTCTAATCTGTTCACCTGGTTAGGGGGAGTACTTATTGAATATCTGGTGTATTTCCAAGATGCTTATAGTTGACAGGGGGAGTATGTTTTGCAACAGATCAGGGGAAGAATGTTTTTTCTTTGACATTGATGCCAAAGGGGGGGAAAAGAGTTTAGGAGAGGAGATCTGAATGCATGCGGGTGCTTGTATTGCCATCAATGCCAAAGGGGGAGATTGTTGGCAAATATTTAACAGACAGCGAATGGAAAATATTTAACAGACATCGAATGCTTGTCATTGATGGAAAGTAACATAAGTACAGGAAGAATGTACAGAGGATTGATGGAAAAGGTACAGGAAGTTTGTAACAGATAGAAAAATAGAAGATAATTTCAGGTTGATCAAATGATCGAAGGCCCGTAAAGCTTGAGAAGCATTTATGATCATTGGATTCCATTCAAAGTTCCCGAAAGAATGAGTGTCGTCAGATCTGAATGTAGTCAAGAAGATATCGTTGAAGAGGAGGACAGATCTTAGTCGTTAGATCCAAGCACAGGATCCGACCATCGTTGGATCAAGAAGAACCCGCACATCCTTTAAGGTAAAAGGAGAAGCGGGCGTAATCGTGATATGCAAAATTGTGATGTAATCTGAGCCGTCAGATCAAGGTTTGACCTGGACCATTGATTCCAGTCCATGTCGGAGTTTCGGGGATCGAGATTTGGAGATGTCAAAGTCTTTTAACATCAGGAATCCCGATATCATGATTTAATCGTAGCCATTGAATCGAGATAAGATCTGGACCGTTGATCCGACCCCGTGTCGGAGTTTCGTGAATCGAGACTTTGAAGTGACAAAAACACTGGACATCAAGGATGTTGAAATCGCGATATGAGAAATCGCGATTTAATCGCAGTCGTTGAATAGAGATCAGATCTCAACCGTTGATCTAACTCCATATCGGAGTTTCACGAATCGCGACATGGAGAGGCAAAGAACCCAATGCAACAAGAATGCCGAAATTGTGAAATTGAAATTCAATTGTAGCCATTGAATCAAGATCACATCTGGACCATCGAATCATAGGACATATTGCAAGTGATCGAAATTTCGTTGACTTGGGATCAACGGAACATAGTGTTGAAATTCATGAAATGAGAAATCGCGAAAGTGTTTTCTTTTGCATAGGCGCTTGGTTATGACCATAGTCATATTGGGGAAGGATCTAGTGCAGAAAAGTTCTGTATCAGAATTTCGTAGATCGAGAGTTGTAAGTGACAAGAACATTAAACATCAGAAGTGTCGAAATCGCGATATGTGAAATCGCGGAATGATCTGAACCGTCAGATCAAGTGTTGATCGGAGGGTTATTGTTCTCTCTCACAGTTAACTCCTCAGTTTCGAATATGTTAGTGAAATGGACTCATGATTGTTGATTAGTTGGTGTTTCAATTTCTTAGACAGTTGTCGGCTTTTTTCCTAAGTAGTTGGGAAGTTGAATCGTCGTGTAGGTGTGTATAAAAGAAGATGAGACAGACTCTGTGTGTTTTGTTGTTCTGCATGAGAAAAGGAATGAAACAGTAAGAAAGGAAAATCATAGAATGTGTAGGGTGAGATGGAGAATGTGAAAAGAATGAGATGAGACTCAGAGAAGAGTAACAGATGATGAAGAGAAGTGTAAGGAGAGAAGAACGAAAGAACAAGTTAATGCAGAGCAGACCTGCTGAACAGACAGCGGAAGAGAAGAAGAGCAGAACAAAATATGAAAAGAATGAGATGAGACTCAGAGAAGAGTAATAGATGATGAAGAGAAGTGTGAGGAGAGAAGAATGACAGAACAAGTTAATGTAGAGAAGACCTGCTGAACAGACAACAGAAGAGAAGAAGATCAGAACAGTTAGTAGAAGACCAGATTTACAGAACAAAGAAAGATTGGTAAGAATTGATTTATTTGCGTAGTTGACTGGTTATTTATTTATTCTTATCTAGGGAGGTTTTGAGGTTCTCGGGAGGACTGTTGTCCTCAAAGGTTCAAGTGATAACTTGAACATAAGAAGTTGTAGCTTCCATCTGGTTGCAGCCAGAGAAACCAGGGTGGCAGGGTGGTGCAAGGGAGAACAAGTGTTCTCCGTTATACAGGTTGGAGCCTGTGTAACTGGAAGTTGGTGCTTCCATCCAGTTGGTGCTGGAACATTCAGGGAGTTGGTGCTTCCTTATAGTGGGTGCTAGAGAAACTAGAGAGTTGGTGCTCTCAAACAAGTTGCAGCTTGTAAAACAGAGGTAGCAGCCTCACATTGAGTTGGTGCTCAATTATAGATGATGCACAGAACTTAAAAGACTGCCTATCATTTCGAAGAAGAAGAGGTTTTCTCCCTTTATGGGTTTCCTCGTGAAAATCTATCTCTGTGTATACTTTATGTGTCACTGATGCTCTTTAATTTTACTGTCCATATGTTGTATATTGCTGATGATCACTTGAAGAAAGATTAATAATGTTTTAATAGACTTAAAATTGTTTCAGCATAGAAACAACTGATTCACCCCCCCACTCTCAGTTGTTTTAGTAATTTCAACAGCTACCCTTTGATTGTACCATCTGTCACTACACATGCTCCTTGTTAGGATTTATTGGGAAATACTTCTCTTCTTGGGTGTTGACAGATGTAATAGGGGTTAATGATGACTCTCCCATACCTAAACTTGGAAAATTGTATGAATTATATGATTTATTATGAAGTTTGAAGATGATGCTTTTTACCCTCTCACTTCTAGGGGTAACTAGAGGAGATTTTTTCTCCATGATCCACATTCCAGAAAATAGTTCCCTTGATGTCATTCTGGTCAGTTTCCCACAGATGTCATCCATTACATGATCAACTTAGCTCATTTAGATGACATGGTGGATTGCACATTGAGTTATATTGTTTTGACACTTCATATCGAGTGATAATGTCAATGTTTAGGGCATGAAAATGGTGATCATGTGTTGAATTGGATAATGAATAATGATTCTTTGAATGTATACTTTTTTTCCTTATTTCACTTTTGTGGTCATCATCATCTCTCAGTCTAGTGTTATCACTCTTGGGAAAAGGTGTACTACTGGGGGGGATTAATGGGGGTTACATGTCTATATCCCTTACCATGAATAACATATTCCATCTATGCGTTATTTATTTTCCTTTCTTTTTGGTTGGTTGTTACATCTATCCCAAAATGTTTTTTGCTTCATAATCCCATGAGAAGAAGGGGTTTGAATTCCCGAAGTAGATGAATATTTATAAAAAATTATATAGAAAGAGAGAAATCCCTAATTCAAAATGTTGGGAAAAGAGACAAACAAGAAAATAAAAGTATTAAAAACCAAGAAAGAATTGAATCATGATCTCTACAACCTTGCTAAGAGGCCATCACCCCAAGTCCTATGCAATGATTTCATATCTTACAAAGGGAATTAGAAAATCAAATGTCAAAAGAAAAAAAATGTTAAAGCAATAAAAAAAGCAAACAAGGGTTTAGAAAGAAACATTGTCAAGGAAAGGGCACATCATTTCCTAAGCACTCCCTCTACAAAGGCGCTTATGAGGATGATTATCATACATGACCTTTCATGTCAATCACAATCCACCCATAAATTAAACCCCAATCCATACCACATATCATTGCACATTTTCCTTGATGGATTATTCAAGACATACTTATTATCTTGGGTACTTGCACACCTAATAGGGGGTAATAATGATCCTCCCATACCAAAATTTGGCAAATTGCATAACTTTATAAGCTAGTGTGAATAATGGATTTTTCATTCACTCAACTCACTCTATAAGTTGTGTTTGGATTGTGTACCCTTCCTCCGGTTGTCATGATGCATTCGACCACATGAGCCCCTCCTTGAATGATGAATTTCAAATGACCACATGCTTGGTTGAGACTTTGGATCCTTTGGAGGGTATCGAGGGGATACTAACACACTTCTATAGAGGTCATCCCCACCACTCTATTGAGATCATTCCACCTTCTCTTGAAGATGTTGGACCTTTCCTTGAGGATGTTGGACTTGGAGAGATGACGTGGCACCTTTCCCTTGATGATGGTAGGTTGATATTCTATGATGGGATGTTGCACATTTATGATGATGGGGCATATGTATGTGACGTTTGGGTTTCTTAATGATGATATCAAAACTTTTTATGAGATGACACACCCTTTGGAGACATGAGACACCTCTTTGAGATAAAATGTTGCACCCTTTCATGGCTACATTTCAATTTTGAGCCCTTATTCACCACTTTGGAGTGATTTGTCCCCTTCATGAGGCCACATTTGTGAGATCTAGAGCACTCTTTTGAGGGACTATTTGATGTTTGAGCTACTTTAATTCAACCCGGAGGCATCGTTGGGGGCCTTAGTGACCTATCCACTCATGTATCATGCATTTTTATGTATTGTTGCCTTATATCTAGGGTTTGTGAGAGATAAAGGATTTATTTTATTTTTTTAGGGATTATAATGTGTGAGAAGGGTGTTATATCTCTCATATAAATAAGAGAAGCACTTCCTCACTTGTAAGTCATTGCTACTTATTGATGAGGGAGAAAACCACCCCCTTCCCATCAAAGTACTTATGTAGTGGAAACCCGTTCTTGTGCACAATATTGGGAAGATAGCTGCTCTCATATTTCTCCACCCAGAGAAATGCTACAACCCATAGGGTTGTGCATCTACTAATGCCTTCTCGTATATCACACAAAAATTCCTTCTCCCCTGAAGTCGAAGCAATTAAACACTACAAAACACTAGTATATACTAACCAATATACGACACATTCTCTTGCTGCAACACGATAGTTTCAACCATTCCTTCTGTTGCAACTTGTGGGTTTGTTTTTTCTGCAACTCTCAGCCATTATGTATGCAAAAAATCACAGGTTTCTTTTGTTGCAAATCTCAACCATTCCTTCAGCTACAACTCTTAGCCATTCCTTCTACTGGAACTTGTGGGTTTCTTTTTCTTCAAATCCCAGCCATTCCTTCTACTAGAACTTGTGGGTTTCTTTTTCTTCAAATCCCAGCCATTCCTTCTACTGCAAATTGTGGGTTTCTTTTACTGCAACTATCAACCATTCATTTTTATTCAACTCGAGGGTCTTGTGTGCTGCAAATCAAGGGTCACCACCTGTATAATGCATTATAAAATAGTTATATTCATAAACTCTCCATGCTACTTCCACCGCAACATCATCCTTCCAGTTGTACCACCCAATCCTAAAATCAATGGTTAGCTTCTAAACCAAAGAAGCATCCCCATATGAAGACCTCTCAGATCTATGGCACATAGACACACCTCAATCCTGTGATCATGGGTTAATGAAAAAACCTAGGGATCCTCCCACATATTTATAGAATCACCAGTCCATACAAGGTCTTTCCAAGACTTTGCGCCCACCTTCAGATTATCACAAATCCACACAATACCTTCTATAGACCCATTCCCACCTACATAATAGTATAATAATGGAACTATTCTCTACTAGGATTTAATCATTCAACAATAGAATTTAAATTCCATCCATTCATGCCAATAACATAGAAATATAACATCATACATGATTCATCCATGCACACAAGGTTTAAATATGAGAACCTTAATTATTTTATTCATTTTCATACGTAATTAATTACATGGGATCCATGGCCACATATGAGATAACAATTTCATTGGGTTTCCAGGATAGATACCACGGTAACATCAACCATTTATCTCTCCCTTCCTTGTGTAATATTCCTTCCTCTTGCAAGCTCTCTTTTCCAACTACTTGACATTGTGTTTATTTACCTTCAAAAATTGTTCACCTTCAACTTCCCAATGATCTTGTCATTCCCTTTCATCTTTCACTTTAGATTCTTTTTTTTCTTAGTGAATCTTCTCATGTTGCTCGACCTTCAATATTCCACTCAACAGTGTGCTCCTTCCTCCACACATACTTTGGAATCCCTTCTGCCAATGTAGAAAAATTTCCTCACCATCATTGTTATTTTCCATCATGCTTGATTTCGTAGCGTTATGTGGATAAGTTTCATATCCAAGGGTAATTCCAACCGAGATGTAATTCCCACAACTGCTTCTGCAACAACATGTTAATCATTAAATTGGGATGCATCAATGCATCCACCTTGTAGCATCTCTCCCATATTCTCCACTTCCATAATCTGCAACATTATTACGATCTGCAGAAATGTTATCACTTCATGTAGCCTGTCACATTCTGCAACCATTCACATCCTAAAACAACCAATCATTGCCATAGCAACATTGTCATGATCTATAGCCACCTTGACCATGGCATACCCATAACGACTTTGATTCTCCTGCATCAAACTCCCTGGTTTTTTAAGAAAACATGCCCTCATGCTTATGAGGTAAACCAATCACATTTCTACATGCTCAATGAAACTTCCATCATTGTTGCATTCCCAAATATACATTCCTCATTGCTATACAAGACATCTTCTTATGTTGCATATTCTTTCTTTCAACTCATTGTTTTCCATTGTTGCACATCGATCTGCAACAACACAATAATACTCTCATCAAGGAGATTTGGAATTTACATCTCATTCCTGCTGCAACTCACCTTATGGTACTGCTATCCTCTTTGTCTCTCTTTCTTCATCAAGACAAGTAATGGTCAAGTGCTCCTCAGTCATGCATCATATGCACAACTCAATCTAACTCATGTCCCATCCATGACATTCCAATACCATTTTTCATGCAGTATACAAAGAGCCTTTGGTGCAGCCAACCACTCATGCTCGGAGCCACAAAACATGGAGTCACATGCTCCCATGTAACACCTCCCTTGACTCAATCCACAACCACACATAGACTGCCTGAGTCGGTAATTTTGTTATTGTTTTCTCATTCTTGATAAATTATTAGAGACATACCTTCAAGATCCTTCTTCTCCATGCAACACTTCCACACTCGGTCCTCAACAATATTCAATCCTTATAACATTACTATACAACATGTCTTCTTCCTCATGAGATTTGAAATATTCTATTTGTATTTGTCAACAACATATTCATCAGCTTCCTCATACTCCAGAATGTAAGTTCATCCATCTTCAACTCAACAACTTCACTCATGCTTCCTCCCAGGTCACGTATCTTCATGTCGTCATCTTCTATTTGGGAATTCTCTTAGACATATTCATCATCCACAACCTATTTAATTATGCAATTGTTGTAATCTGTGAAAATTCATTTTCTTGTACATCATCATTATATTGAATCTTCTTCTCATCTAAGTACATCTTCTTCCATATGTAGCCACAATTTCTTTCTTCCTGCAACAAGAAAATATCATATTAAGGGAAAACAAGAATTCCATCTTCACTCCCTCATTTTCTTTGTTACATTCGATACACACCACATGTGCCTCTATTTTCCACTTCTATCATTTCTACGTCTCCATTCATCCTCATTTCTTTTGGATTCAGGCCCACTCTAAATCTCTAGCCACCATCTGACAACAATGCACTCATTGCTACCAACATGTTCCTTAGAACATATGAGCCCGGTCTCCAATCCAAGAAACCTTTTGACTACATGTTCTCTCTAATACCACTACATTCATATATGTGGGTAAAGGGGACCCCTCTACATTTCATTGTTGACATCAGGAGTCAAAATAACTTGATCTTAGGGGAGGTCATCAAAATAATGAAGCTACTAACAATGCCACACCCCCAACCATACACCATCATATGGTTGAGTAAGGGACGAGACATCCATGTCAACTAACAATGTTTCCTACCCTATGCCATCAAGCCCTTCAAGGATGAGGTACTATGTGATGTCACCCCACTTGAAGTATATGATGTTCTTTTAGGACAACCATATATGTGGAAATGTCACGCTATTTGTGAGTCTCAACCCCATAGTCGCATTGTTAATTTGGGGGGTCATCTCTACAAGATACTAGAGGTAGTTATGAATACTACCATTTCATTAATATCGACAAAATAGTGCCACAAAGTAATATCTCAGACCACAAATTTTCCCCTCTTCAAGATTCGGTCAAAAGGTGAACAAAAGGTCACTACGACCACCACATCCTCATACCAATAACTTTTTATACAACAGAAGCAGGTCGACAAGATTGTAGAGGAGAAGAAATATATTTTTTTCACCCACAAAGGTGCCTCTGCACTGTCAAGTCAATAATTCCATTGACTTGGTGCCTGGTGCTCCCTTACACAATGGTCCAATATATAGATGCTCTCTTCCAGATAATGAGAGTATTATATATGTTCAACATAGCTATAATAAAGCACTTCAAAGATCTATTGGCCACGACCCTTTTCAGGTGTGCTTGGGGTTCCAACCATTATCCACCATTTATATAGATATTACTGCTACATCCTAATTGATAGATTCCTACCACACTCAGACCAAGGAATATCTTCTTGAAAGTTTTACAATAGCCTTAGGCCTTTTATTCATTTTTTTAGTGTTTGGGGATCCTCTTGAACCATTACTTGACTTGGAAAACCTTTTAAATTGACCTAGATCCTCATTACTTTAAATATGGAAATTGCTTTTTCTTACCACCTCATTAATATCTTGTCTATATTATTTATTGTTGGTAGTTTGAGTAACCACCCCAAGGGGCCGTAGACTTGATTGTGTCTTTCTTAGGGATTGGAGGCTACTAGGGAATACTCCATTGTGTTATATTCTACTCCTTCACTTAAAAGAGAAAATTTGTTACCTAGGTGACAGTGGTAACATATTCCATGTTTCACTAGTCTTAGTGCTTTGTGAAGGATTTTCACTTAGTGCTAGATTGTGTGATAACACTTTGGTGACATTTCTAGGGAGAATTGAGTCATTCCTATTGGAAATATGAAGTCTATGCTTCAACCTTTTGATGAATAGAAACCAAAACCTTATCTAAGTATACTCATTTGGAGACTCCCTTAAGGGAAGAATCCATTTTCCATATGCAAATTTTGAAGACGCCATGCTTGTAAAGGTGAAGCAAGCATCTTTGTAAAGGCATTGAAGATTCACCTTGGTGACTCCACACATGTTTTTGTATAAGGTGTCATCCCATTTTCAAATTTTGTACATAGTTGCATATTTTCAAATGAAGGAATTATGGAATCATGGGAATTTCATGAGAAATATAATGCTATTGATGTTAAATAAATTCTTCGGTCCCCTAATAATTTTTGTGCATAATAGGTCGAATATATTATGAAATTTGATTGTGACTCTCTTATGTTAATGGACCCTTTTATTGATGCAAATGTGTAATGTCCCTAATCTAAACCCCATTTATAATTGTACATATAGGCTAGTGAGTCGTTGGTACCAATTGTAAATGTAAATGTACATATAGGTTGGTGAGCCACTGGCACCAAGTTTTGGTTTTGCATGCACCTAAGTAGTGCATGAGGACTGCTATCAAGAGAGGGTGCACAGATTTGATAGTGTTGCGCACACCTGGGTAAGTGTGCATGGTTTTCACATCAAGGAAAGAGTGTGCATACTCCATAGTTTTGCACACACTCAAGTAAGTGTGCAAGGACTACCATGAAATGCACTTTGGACCGAGATATATGTATATATGGATGTATATGTATTTGAGGTTGGATAGCCTGTGTGGTTATTTGACTGGTGAGTCGGGATGCAAATAGGCCAGTGCAACTATCCTTGTAAAATGTAATCACATTCAAGTTATTAATAATATCACATCATTGCATGCAGATAGATCCAAAGAAAAGAGATAGGGGACAAAATCCACCGAAAAAGGGAAAAGTAGGGGCTAAGCCAAGGGGGATTAAGTCCAAAGGAATAGTTTATTAATATTTATGAAAAGTGTAATTTATGGATAATTATTTATCCTAAGTTCCTGAGGAATGGGAACAAGTCACTAAGTGGCTAAAGATAATTATGAGGGTGGCAAGTGTCCAGTTAGGACCATGCAATTCATATTTCTATCCTTAGTGTATTTCAAGGGATTATTCACTCATTTTGAGATCCATTCAGACGAATTTCCTCTACGAAGGAGTCTGTATTTTGTTGTAACTTATTTTCATTGCTTAAACTTGTGCTTGGGAAGACTTATGTGTTGTTGATGAAGTGGGTTGTCAGGCCTATGAGAGTTCTCTCGAGGTGAGACATTTTTTGTTGAATAAGTGGGTTGCCAGGCCTGTAACCATTCTCTCTAGGTGAGAGATTTATTGGTGAAGAAGCGGGTTGTCAGGCCCGTGAGCATTCTTTCTAGGTGAGAGTTTTGCTAGGAATTGTTCCCTGGTGCATTGAGAAATAGTTGTAGTTCTATGAGACTTCATGTCTGGCCTATTGTTGAAGCCTTGGAAGGGAAGTGAGGCAGCTAAAATACTGTTGAGAAGAGAAGGGGTACACTTCCTGGGGTGGGACAAGCACATGGGGAATGAGAGACTATAAACTAGTTGTAGTAGCCAACACCTTGGATTGAGAAATTCCACTTTTTATCATACTTTATCTTGGCATTAAGAATCCTTTATCCGTGGTGAATTTTAAGCCCCATCTCAGGGGTGACCTTTTGCTGAAATTTATGAGAAACAACATCTATGGTTGGGAGGAACGTCTATGTTATATGCACAATTGGTGACTTTTCATAAAAGATAAGTGTCGTAATGTTCCTATCTCATTACTATGTGCTTAAATATCTATGTATGATATGGGTTTAATTCTTGTATGATGTTGCATATAAGTGATTATTTTTATTCTGTACAATGTTGCTTGCACATGTAAGTGTAGTGTGGATATCCAGTATTTGTAGTCCTACATGTTGAGTATGGAAATTGTTGTTTTTTATCTTGTTAAGTTAACCTTATAATAATGGTCATGAGTCTCCGAGTCGAGGTCAAAATGGTCGTGCACGCAAGGAAATATTTCATGTGTGCAAGAGGCTGGATTCGTTGTATGTGCAGGGAAGTAGTTCGCGCGCACAAGGAGAACATAATTTGTGTGTGATGCTAGAATGGTTGTTTGCATAGTAGTGATCATATGTTCATAGTGGATTTACACGCACAGTAATGAAAGTGTGTTCGACATGCTTGTGTGCGCAGTTGTATTGTGTTACTTCCACTATTATATGTTGTGTCATAAGAGGGATAGTGGGGTGGTGTGATCTATCTTGGGATCGTGCATGTTACCTCAAGTGTTTCTATGCAGAATAATGTTATAGATAAGAATCTTCGCACTAGAAATTTGGAGTGGCATTATCTAGCAGTGAGATGGGAATGTTATAAAGTGGTATCTGAGCGAAAGAAGAGGAAATTTTGTGTATTATGTCCCATACTAGGTGGTTAGGGACGTTACATTATGGTATCGAAGAATTTGGTTCAACAGTAGACTTGTATGGGCTAGAGATCAACGAGAATCTGCAAAGATATTGGTTCAACATTGGATTGGTATGGGCCATAGATTAGCATGAAATTGTCATGTGCACTAAGTATTGGTGTTGCACAATGCATAGTTATTGTACACGAAAATAAAATATTGGTGCATGGTGTAGATATTTGATGTGCACAACATATTGATGCACGGTTGTGCGCACTAGAATTTGGGATGTTAAAATCATCCAAGAAATCAGAAGAAACGTTTCTGAAAAAATTGTGCAAAGTTTTCACGAAATTGTCACATGAATTCATCTAAAAAATATTATTTCCTACACATTTTTCATAATTAACAATGATTAGAGAAGGAAAAAATCAACGAAAAAAGGTAAAAAAAAAGCATGGAATATGTGCATAAAATTTACATTCATGATGATGAATTTAGGGATTTGTATATCGATTTGGGTGTTGATGGTACATAAGCCAAGGAAGAGAAAACAAAATTGGTAGAAACCATAAAGGGATTGCAAAAATATTTCCAAATCTATAAAGTTGATAATGAAAGGATTATGAAATCTATGGAGTAACAAGATGGCTTCAAGATCAAGTTGATGCAAAGCTTGGATATAATAGAAAATAAAATGGATAAGAAGACAAAGTCAAGTAAGTCAAGGAGTCACAAGTCTCATGGTGAAATAAGAGAAACTAAAAGTGATGATAGAAAACATCACCACTCACCAAAGCATTCGTGTAGCAAAGGGCGTAGTAGCTCAATTCCATCCCTTGTTAGAAAGAATAAGATAAGGACTAGGGTTGATGAGCTACATGGAGAAATGAATAATATCAAGCCTCCTACCTTTGATGGTGAGCACAAGAAGGATGAATATGTAGAGACATGATTGTTGGGTATGAGGTATTACTTCCACCTGCATAATTACTCTGCGCAGGAAGAAAGGAGAATTTCCATCTATCAACTAAAAGAAAAAGCATCAATGTGGTGGGATTAGTTCGTGCAAGTGCAACACCTTGATGAGAACAAGGTTACTTGGAGGGAATTTAAAAGGTTTTTTCAAAAGAAATACTTAACTAAGTGATACTATGAAAAGAAATGAAGGAGTTCTTTGAACTCAAGTTTGGGAGTATGATAATAGATGAGTATGAAAGAATATTTTTGGAACTGCTGAAATATGTCACATTCATCAAGGATGAGAAAGTTAAAATTCAGAGGTACTTGAGTGGGATGCCCTCATTTATTAGTGACAAGATACAATATGATGACCCCAAGACATTGGAGGAAACCATAAGGCACGCTAAATGTATTTATGATTAGTAAAAGGGAAGATCAACTTTATTAAAGGCTTGGGAAGACAAGATGAGAAGCAAGGTGGAACAAAGGAACAAGGGGACTAAGTCACCATTTTTCAGAAATATTGCACAAGGAAATCCAACTCCCAAGGATCCTAGAATGACTGAGACAATGGGGCAAAAAACAAGGAAACAACCTATTCAATGTTGGGGTTGTGGCAGAGATCATATCTACAGATATTTCCCTCAAAGAGGTGAAAAATAAAGGACTGTGCACAATGTACAACAAGTTGTGATAGTTGAAGACATGGGCAAAAATGTACCAAGGATCTATGCAACCCTGGATAACAAGCAAGTTGAGTTTCAGTTGCATATGATCGAAGTGGAAGGTAATATTAATGACCAACACATTGGTATTTTAATTGATTCAGGAGCTAGTCATAGTTATATATATCCTAATATGGTGGGAAGATTCCAATTTCCGAGAAGCAAGCTTGGAAAATCTGGGTTGGTGCAGTTAACCATAGGGGAAAAAAGGAAAATTAATGAGATAGTTAAGGCATGTCCAATGGAAATGAATGGACTGTGAACCAAAGATGATTTGAATATCATACATTTGGGCTTGTACGATTTCCTCATTAGTATGGATTGGTTGGACCAACATCATGTTGTTCTAGACTGTTACAATAAGATATTTACTTTCTTGGATGAGGAAGTAAACTTAAGAGTAGTTCAAGGAATTCCAAGGGATGTAACTATCATAGAAGTTTCATCCTTGCAACTGAAGAAAAACTACAAGAAATTATGTTAAGTATTTGCAACGCACATGGAGGAGGAACCCAAGGATAAAGTGCCAAATGTTGAAGAATGTGCAATACTAAAATAATTTGAGGATGTCTTTAAAGAGATACCAAGGCTGCCACCAATAAGAGATCTTGATTTCTCTATAAATTTGATACCAGGAGAAACTTTTGTATCCAAGACTCCTTATAGGATGAGTACACTAGAGTTGAAGGAATTATAGATTCAACTTGAAGATATTCTAAAGAAGGGATATATACACCCAAGTGTGTCAAGTTGGGGTGCCCCAATATTGTTCATGAAGAAGAAGGATGGTATGTTGATAATTTGCATCGACTTCAGACAATTGAACAAAGTAACAATAAAAAATAAGTATCCTTTGCCAAGGATAGATGACCTCTTTGATTAGCTGAGGGGCACACAACTATTTTTAAAGATTGATCTCAAATATAGATATCACCAAGTGAGAATTAAAGAATAACACATTGGCAAGAATGCCTTTAGATTGAGGTACGAACATTATGAGTTCACAGTGGTGCCATTTGGGTTTTCAAATGCACCCGTTGTCTTCATGTGTTTGATGAATGGAGTTTTCAGAAATTACTTAGATAAATTTGTCATTGTATTTATGGATGACATACTTATTTATTCAAGTTTTGAAGAAGAACATGAGCAACACTTGAGGATGGTTCTTCAAGTGTTAAGGGATCATCATCTGTATCCAAAGTTGATCAAGTGCTCATTTTACTAGAAACAAATTTATTATTTGGGTCATATCATTTCCAAGGAAGGAATGGTCGTGGATCTAGAAAAGATAAGGGCCATTGAGGAATGGCTAACACCAAGGAATGGTCAACACCAAGGAATGTTTCAAAGGTGAGGTCCTTCATGATACTTGCACGTTATTACAAAAGGTTTATTGAAATCTTCTCAAAAATTGTGCACCCAATTACATCCTTGCAAAAGGAAGGTGCGCGATTTGAGTGGACTTCTGATTGTATAAGAAGTATCCAAAACTTGAAGAGTTTATTGACTAGCATGCCAATACTAAGGATTGTTGATCCATCTGAATACTTTGTGGTGTGCACATACGCATGCAAGGAAGGGCTCGATGGAGTCCTTAGTTAGAACAAGCATGTGATATTTTGTGAATCCAGAAAGATAAAATAACATGAAAGGATCTATGCTACTCATGACTTAGAATTGGCATCCATAGTACATGCCTTGAAAATGTGGAGACATTATCTCATGGGTAAAATATTTGAGTTGAGAAAAGACCATAGTGGTATGAAGTATTTGTTTGGACAACAAAGTTTAAATGCCATACAAATCAGGTGGTTATAATTCCTCAATGAGTATGACTTTGACATAAATCATATCAGAGGAAAAGAGAACATGGTGGTTGACACACTCAGCAGGAGGATGCACAAAATGCATGCTACAACCATTAGCATGTACAAATAAGATTTGAGTGGCATAATTTTAGAGGTTTCCAAATCATATCAGCGCTATGTGGACATAAAGACGAATTTATAGTAAGGTATGTTGTAGCAACTTTAAGGTTATGAGCTAAAAGAGGATGGAATCCTCATGTATAGGCACAGAGTTTATGTGTCAAATGTTCAAGACTTGAAAAATCCATTATTGTTAGAGATGCATAAAGTTCCTTATGCAGGAAATCCAGGCTACCAGAAGACAATAACAGTGGTAAAAAAACAATATCATTGGCCAGGCATGAAAAAGGAGGTTGTTGATTTTATTTCTAGATGCCTTGAATGTCAAAAGGTCAAGGCTAGGCACAAACATCCAATTGGTTTTCTACAACCTTTTCCCATTCTTGAGTGGAAGTGGGAAGTCGTAACCATGGATTTCATTACTAAGCTTCCTAGGACTTCTAAGCAACATGATTCTATTATGGTAGTGGTGGACAAGTTTACTAAAGCTGCCTGTTTTATTCCAATGAAGTTGAATCTCAAGGTAGCCGACATTACTGATATATACATGAGAGAAACTGCTAGGCTGCATGGTGTATCTAAGACAATTGTGTCTGACAGAGATTGCAAGTTCACATCGAACTTTTGGAAAGAGCTATTCACAGGATTTGGGACAAATCTGAACTTTAGCACAACATATCACCTTGAGTTAGATAGAAAAATAGAGAGGGTAAATTGGGTGATTGAATATATGCTCAGGATGTATGTTATGGATAAAACATAAAAATGGGAAGACTACCTTCCATTGGTAGAGTTTGATTGCGACAATGGGTATCAAGCATCTTTAAATATGAACCCATTTGAGACACTTTATGGTAGAAAGTGCAACACACCAGTGAGCTGGGACAACCCAGCAGACTGGGCAATGGCTGGACCAGATCTACTTTAAGAGATGGAAGAGTAGATGGTAAAGATAAGGCATAATTTAAAGGTTTCCCAAGATAGGCAGAAAAGCTACGCAAATAAAGAAAAAAAACACAAACAATTTAAAGTGGGTGACCATGTGTTCTTGAAAGTAAAAACAAGGCATAGTTCCCCAAAGTTTGGACATTGTTCTAAGCTGGCAACATGTTACTGTGGACCATTTTAAATCCTAGAGAGGATTGGTCCTATTGCATATATGCTCACATTTCTTGCATACTTGTGTATTCATAATGTTTTCCATGTATATTTTCTCAAAAAGTACGTACCTGATGTTAATCATGTTATTGATTGGAATGTGATTCAGGTGGAGCCAGAAGGTGATTTTCAAGTGCGACCAGTTTGTATATTGGATCAAAAAATCAAACAACTCTGGAATCGATTCATGGAGCTAGTAAAGGTCCAATGGACCTGGTATAGTCCCAAGGATGCAACTTGAGAGAGTGAGGATGTTATGCAGACAAAGTATCCACATCATTTTGAAGACTTTTGAAATTTTGTATGTACATGTGTATATAATGCACCGAGGACCATGCATAAATAAGGGGGAAGGGAATGCAATGTCCCTAATATGAACCCAATTTGTAATCGTACATATAGGTTGGTGATTCATTGGTACCAATTATAATGTAAATGTAAATATAGGCTGGTGATTTTTTGTCACCAAGTTTTGGTTTTGTGTGCACCTAAGTAGTGCACGAGGACTGTTATCAAGAAAGGGTGTGCATATTCCACACTTTCACATGCACTCAAGTAAGTGCGCAAGGACTACCATGAAATGTGCCTTGGACCGAGATATATGTATATATGGATGTATATGTATTTGAGGTCAAAGAGTCTGTGTGGTTACTTAACTGGTGAGTCGAAATGCAAATAGGTCGCTGCGCCTATCCTTTTAAAATGTAATCACACTTAAGTTATTAATAATATCACATTGTTGCACGCAGAGATATCAGACGAACAGAGATGGGGGGACAAAATCCACCGAAAAAGGGAAAAGTAGGGGCTAAGCCAAGGGGGCTTAAGTCTAAGGGAATATTTTATTAATATTTCCGAACAATGTATATTATGGATAATTATTTATTCTAAGTTCTCGAGGGATGGGAACAAGTCACCAAGTGGATAAAGCTAATTCTAAGGGTGAAAAGTGTCCAATTAGGTTCATTCAATACATATTGTTGGCCCTAGTGTATTTGGAGAGATTATTCACTCATTCTAGGATTCATTTAGACGAATGTCCTCTACGAAGGAGTCTGTATTTTGATGTAACTTATTGTCATTGCTTAACCCTATTCTTGGTAAGAGTTGTGTGTTGTTGAATAAGTGTGTTTTTAGGTCTGTGAGCATTCTCTCCAGGTGAGACATTTGTTGTTGAAGAAGAAGGTTGTCAAGCCTATGAGAATTCTCTCCAGGTGAGATATTTGTTGTTGAATAAGCGGGTTGTCAGGCCCATGAGAATTCTCTCCAGGTGAGAGTTTTGTTGGGAATTGTTCCTCGGTGCATTGGGAATTAGTTGCAGTGCTATGAGAATTCTTGTTCGACCTATTGTTGAATCCATATAAGGGAAGTGGGGTAGTTGAAGGACTGTTGATTAGAGAAGGGGAACACTTCCTGGGGTGGGACAAGCGTGTGGGTAATGAGAGACTGTAGACTAGTTGCAACAATGAGCACCTTGGATTGATAAATTTCGTTGTTTATCATACCTTAGCCTAGGATTAGGAATCATTTTTCCCTGGTGGAGTTTAAACCCCAACTCGGGGGTGACCTGTTGTTGAAAGTTTATGAGAAACAATGTCTATGGCTGGGAGGAACGTTTGAGTTCTACGTGTAGTTGGTGACTTATCATAAAAGATAAGTGTCTTTATGTGATTGTCTCATTTAATGTGTGCTTAATTATCTTTGTTTGATATGGGTTTAATTCTTGTATGATGTTGCATATAAGTGATTGTTGTTATTTTTTATAATGCTTCTTGAAAATGTATGTGTAGTGTGGATATCCACTATTTGTATTTGTACATACTGAGTATGATAGTTGTTGTTTATTATCCTATTAAGTTAACCTTATAATAATTGTCATGAGTCTCTAAGTCAAGGCTAGAATGGCCATACATACAAGGAAATATTATGTGTGTGGAAGAGGCTAGATTCATTGTGCACGCACGGAATCATTTCATGCGCAGAAGGAGAGAAAAATTTGTGTGTCATGCCAGAATGGTTGTGCGTTCAGTAGTGATCATATGTTCAGAGTGGATTTGCACACACAATAATGCAAGTGTGTTTGGCATGCTTGTGCATGCAGTTGTATTGTGTTACTTCCACTATTATAAGTTGTGTCAGAAGAAGGAAAGTGGGGTGGTGTGATCTATCTTGGGATCATGCACATTACCTCAAGTGTTTCTGCGCAGAATAATGTTATAGAGAAAAATATGTGCACTAGACTTTTGGAGTGGCATTTCCCAGCAGTGAGCTGGGAATGTTACAAAGTGGTATATGAGAGACAGAAGAGGAAATTTTTTGTGGCATGGCCCAACCTGGGTGGTTGAGGATGTTACAAAATGGGATGTGGTTTGCAAGATTTTATAGCAGAAATTTCCAAGCATCTTTTCCTTGTTATGTCATTGAAGGTACAAATGGGAATTATGTTTTTGGTGTTGATATGTCTATGGAGTAATTTTTTTTTTAATTTTGGTCAATTGTAACTTTTTCTATCCAAATATAGAATGGAAATAGGCCCTAAATTGGGAACAATTGTTTTTCAAGATTTGAATTTACACCCCATTTTTTATCCACATCTTTTTCAAGCAACCATGGAGTATTTTTCAGATTTCTTATGATTCCATCTCAAGCCTTGGGGAGTGACATCGTACATGAAATCCAATGTGGCCATCTCTTAAAGTATGTGGATAAAACTTATGAGATGAAATGGTTTCATTATGAAGGCCTTGCTTCGAACAAGGATGATCCATAATTGTTATATTCCACCCCCATTCAAATATGGATAGAGCAATCTTGTAGATGCACTTGGAAATATTGGCATGATTTTGTTGCTCTTTTCATTCCTCGTGATTTGGATTCTATGTTTGGTCATGATGTAATGTTTGTACCATCTCATGATCACTTTGTACTTGATATACCCTTGTTTTGGTTCATAACTAAGCACAAGGTTAGAACTTTTGACATCGATGCGATGCTAGGGTGGCTTTATTGGATGTATGATTATACCTAGAATTTTCTTTTGTTAAGTAGGATAGTTATAAGTGTGATTTTGTGAGCTTCCTTTATGTATATTGATTGTGTTTCTTTAATTACTTGTTTTCAATTATTGTTTGACTTTATGCATGCTTAGTTAGTTGTTTTTGATTTAGTTATGTCTAGAAATAAAAAATAAAATATATGGTATGTGTATGATGAAATAAATTATTTGTTCGCATTTCATTTATATTTTTCATATTCTAGGGTGATCATATTACCATGTCTCTTTTTTGCTAATATTTTTAAGATGAGATGTAGCAATATGTTTTTTAGATTGATGTAGAGTGCAGATCTTGGAGTGCCAAAGATGTCTAAGACTCTCATGTGATCTATGGTGAGCACATGTCCCCATGTTGGAGATAGATATTATCCATTGACATCTAGGGGTAACTAGAGGAGATTTTTCTCCTATAATACTTATCACAGAAAATGGTTCCATAGATGAGATCCATGGTTCTCCACATATAGTTGATTGATGATGTTTCCCACATTTTTCTCATCTCCCTCATATTTGATGAATATGGTTCTTGACATATATGAGGTACATTTTTTTATTGCTTCATATTAAGAGTTAATGTCTTATGTATTTGTCATGAAAGTAGTGGCCATTAGTTGAGTTAGATAATGGATCATGGTGCTTTGAATTCGTTACTTTTTCATTGTTTCACCTTGTCGTTCATCATCATATCCTAGATAAGTGTTGTTACTCTTGGGTAGAGTTGTAATACTGAGGGGATTTGAGAGGGGTATCATGTCCTCATTCCAATCCATACTTAACATTCTCCATCATTTATTATTTTCATTGTCTCGTCGATGGGTTGGTTGTCATATGTCACACATATAGGTTCATGCTTCATAATCCCATAAGAAGAAGGAGCTTGAGCACTCGAGGTTGATGCAGCTTAAAAAAAAAGGAAATATCAATATGCAAAGATCAAAATGAAAAGCAAATGAAAAAATAAAAAGTAGAAACCAAATGAAAGGAAGCATGAGTAATCCCCTCTTGCTATGAGGCCATAACCCCAAGTCTTATGAAATGAATGCATATATAAAAGGACTAAGTGGAACAAAATAAAATAAAAAATCCAAAAAAAGGTTAAATGAACAAAGAAAAAGGAAAATATGGGGTGGAAAGACATAATGCCGAGGAAAGGGAAAATCAAAGCATAAACACCCCCTCATTCCAAAGGCACTCATGTGAATGAATATATTAGATAACCTCACATGAATATGCAATATAACTCATGAAGTTACCCCTTGATCATACCATCTATCACTACTCATTATATTTGATAGGATTTCTATTGTGGCTCACCTTCCACAACAACCCATTTTATTTTTAAATGGGCCTCCATTTTGTTCTAATTATTTTTTACAAGGCATGCATTCATACTTCACTAAGAAGGTATGAGCATGGATACAATTTTTCTATCAATTATGCAGTCTATGAATTCTTCGCGAATGGAAACCCATGGGTCGTAGTCATAAATAGTTCCCCTAGTACTGCACTCTTGAACCCTTCTACCCAAAGTTTATCGTTCCTCCCTCTTACAGTAAGAACCCAATCCCTATTTGTACTTAATTGACATGATAGATCTCACTCTTGCACTTTTATCCTAAGTCATGATGGATTCAGAACAAATCTCATAGTATCTTACATTCTGACATAAACCTTTCCGATGTTCTCATCAAAAAGGGGTCTGTCAAAATTGTTTTGGTTGGAGTATTTCTCTCCACACATCACTCATGACTCCAACCCTCGCGCTTTGATAGCCCTGAAACTAAATTTCACTTCTTACATGGAATCCCATAGATGGACAGACTTGAATCCATCATGTACTCAACATCGCTGAGTCGATACGACCTATTTGATCATGACCTCACCCCGTGGCATCTTAATATTGGACCTTTTTTTACTGTTTATGTATCTTAAATGACTTATATATTTTATTTCTTTCAAGACCCTTCACTACCCAAGGTATCAAAGAAATATTCCTCCAATACCATCTTCATCAGGGTTCAAATGGTCCCTCATCCTTTTGAACTCCAAAACCCAAACTCCAACAACGTATTTCCAATCCTTTTGAGCATTTACGTTCGACACATCTTTCTATGATAAGGGAATATTCCTTCGATGGCTTGTCTTCGGAGTTTGATTTAAAAATTACCTCAACGACCACCAACATCACAACTATGGCAGGTCCCACCTTCCCCACAACACTGCACTCACGTCAAGTTGGCCCACCTTTCTAGATAAAAGGGGAATATGCGTTCTATACCCCTCCATTCAGATCTCAAACTGATCTGCAAGTTTTCCCACTTTGATCCCACGAATGCGATGGTTGTATTTTCAAATTCAATCCACCCATAGGCTCTGATACACGAATTTGGGAAACTACCTCTCTTAATTAGCACTAATGGTAGAGATTGAGGCTATATTTAGTAACAACTCTGCTACGCAGCCAATTTATGGTGCATTTATGGGAGTTTTAATACGTTTTAATGGCTATAAACCCTTATTTTATGACCAATCATATACCAAAAATTTGTAAACGTTGTTCTGTTTTTATTTGCTAAGTGTTATTGTGTGGCCATTTCCTCGGCTTGATTATAGGTACTACATTTTCCTGTTTAATAGTTGGTCTTTCTTGGTTTCCATATTATTTTCCCATAGGTTAATTCGCTTGTTAATCTGATGATGCATGGTTAATCAATCACCTATCATGGAGAGATAGAATCCTAGAAGACCAAAGGGATTTATTTATTTCCAGTCATCATCTCTACCTGAAACGTCATCTCGCCCAACTGAGGCCTTGGTGACAGACACTATCCCCCACATTGGTGAAGACCACAGTCCAGGATATTAGGAGATCTACATAATTTTCAATTCTGGATATTTTCCTGTAGAAGATGAGAACATGGAAATATATCAGAACATCCAAAAAAGTGGCATCCATATGGTTTCTTTCCAACCAACTATTTTTCCCTACAATAAGGCCGCACAATGGTGCTTCAAGAAATTCAACACAAACACCGCAACCATCATGAGCAAGGAAGGGAAGCGTGTGGCATCAAAAAGGCATGAGGACATTGGTTTGAGATACCATCTACCAACTCCCACCTGTGCTCTGAGCCATTCTTGAAAGGTTTCACCCAAGGTAACAAAGGAACAATAAAGATAATGAAACATTGGTGGGATGATGAGGACGAGACCCTCAAGCAAGGAAAAAAGTTGGTTCCCACCCATAGGCTCAAGGCACCATATAAAATATTGGTAGCCATGCTATGCCGACTTTATGGTGAGGAGAAAATCACACACTTCCAAACTGATTTGTTGCTACTAGCCCATACCATCGTTAAAATAGGACAAGTGTTCAACTGGGCATACATCTTGGCCTTCAACATCTGTCTTCACATGAAGAACATCCCAATTAGGAAAAATCCTTGTTTTTATATGTCAACCTACCAAGTTGATGTTATATGTTCCTCTCCCTAACAAGAAAGGGAAGCGTGTGGCATCCCTAAGGCCTTAAGACATTGATTTGAGATACCATCTACCCACTCTATCCCGTTCTCTCAATGAGCCATTCTTGAAAGGTTTTTCCCGAGGTAACAAAGGAGAAATAAAGATAATGAAACATTAGTGGGCCGATGAGGACGAGACCCTCAAGAAAGGAAAAAAATTGATTCCCACCCATAGGTTGAAGGCACTGTATAAAATGTTGGTAGCCATGCTATCTCAACTTTATGGCGAGGAGAAAAGCACACACTTCCAAACTAATTGGGTGCCACTAGCCCATACCATCATCAAAACAGGACAAGTGTTCAACTAGGAAGACATCTTGGCCTTCAACATTTGTCTCCACATGAATACCATCCCAAGTATGAAAAAACCTTGTTTTTATATGTCAACCTACCTAGTTGATGCTATCTATTCCTCCATGCAATTTCTTGAAATCGGGTGGAACTAGGACCAAAACCAACCCCCTATTCATGCGTCCTACTATGAGATCTAGAGAATTAATTACAAGAGACATTTTTATGACATTTTTAATCTTTTCCTTGCCCCCCTACACTCTAATCTTTTTGGTTTCCCAGGACATATGATTTCTTTTGAAGCTAGTACTGGGATGAAAGGGATAGTTGATTGGTTCATACGTAAATATTATTCATATATTAGGGTGTATGTTACCATTGGAGCCCCACACCGTTTACCCTACTTTTCCATAGACCATCTGCGGATGAGAGAGATTTCTTACCAAACCATGGGTCAGAGATCACCTCACTGCTCCTAATTAGCAACAAAAAGCTCTGGCATGTTTTCCCAATCCACATAGGAACTACACCATTTCCAAAAGACCTCATGCAAGAAAGGAGGAAGAAACCCTAAAAGAGATACACCTATGCTTAAGAGAACCTAAAGGCCATGACCCACATGAGTTTGCAGTAAGCCATATTAGATATATTGGGATCACCCACTCTAACATCCATGTATTTTATTTTGAAGAAGACAGGTTTAAAGGAATACTATCGATGAATAAGTCATATAGATGTTACCCAATGATACTCCCAAACATGAGTTTGAATGTGAACAAGAGGAAATGAAGAGAGTAACACTTGATGAGTTTTAGAGATTGCTCCAATAAGAACAAGTCGACAACAACGTTAAAGAGAAATAAAAAGATAGAAAAGAGGAAAAGTTAGAAAAAAAGAGACTCCAGGCTGAGGAGGAGTATAAAAGAAGGAAAAATTAGGAGGAAAGAATCAGAAAAGAAAATAAACTTAAGGAAGAACATGCTGCACTTGAAATGAAGAAAGGTATAGAAGCCAAGGAAAACAAATTAGTTGATGAGGTAGAGTCCAAGATATTGGACGATGAAGTCAAGGCTAAATGGGAAGTTGAAGAATTCAAGGCTAAGAAAAAGGTAGACAAGCTATGGAAACAACATCATTTGCAGGATTTGAGTAATACCCTAGGCACTCCATCAATGCCCAATTTGGGTATTGTGAACATGCCACCTCAAGACTACACTCCTCTCAATGCTATTTCAAGGGATTATTCTTTTTATTCTTAAGCCTTGAATTCTTAGGGAACTGTGGTGGCCATTAGAGACTATTATTATTATAATAAAACGAGGAGTATTGAGAAGATATCAAATAAAAGGAAAAGAGGAGAAGACACCAAATCCAAGTCATCCATAGGGAGAGTAGTATAATGGAAGACATGGCTTGATCCCGAAGAGAATGTTGTTCATGCAACCTATGCACTCCATGCTTTTGTAGGACTAATTGCCTCATCCATCCTTGAAGTAACCAATTCCCTAAAAACTTCCAAAAATAGGGTTACAGAGATGAAGGCAGAGTTAGGAGATGTGAAAGACAATCTTACTTCAGAGTTCAAGAATGTTGCAAGAGTAACTGCCACTCTCAATATAGAAAATTTGAACATATCTCTACAAGCACAAAGAGATCAGATGAATGCAGAGTTCTAAATAAGGATCAAGACCCAACGGGAAACCCATGATAGAGAATTGGAAGAAGAAAGACAAAATCTTAAAACATCCATAGAGGAGAACATGACATCTACACTTGTTGTGGAGACTATCAAAACCCAAGAATCAGAGCTAAACGAGAGGTTTGCAATAGAGTAGAAATAATTCCTCAATCTACTCGGTAACATAAAAAATGGTCGAGAAGAACAACTCATGCTACAAGATAAAATGGTAGAGATTCAAGGAAGGTATCAAGAATCCCATGAGGCTTTAGAGAAGATGCTCGTTTGGTGATATATGTGTGAGACTCCCCCCACCACACTGTCGGTATATTCCGATAGACAAAGAATCTGATATAAGATATTATTTGACACTTGTAAACCCCTTTTCAAGAATATAGAGGTCACCCAAAAGGAAACAAATGACACTTGAATAAGGTTGTGGAATAGGTCAAGAGATCTCATGGAAGAAATTAAAATGCAGCCAATGGCCCCTATTTATGAAGCAACACTTGCTACCACAAGAATTTTGAGGTGGAAGAATGTAAGGAAATCAACCAAGTAAGCATACAAAGTGTAAATCGGGTTGAAAGAGAATCTTTGGAGGAACACCTGTTAAGACCTATATGGCTCACCAGTAAAATCCAACACTTTGTTTAAAGCGCAACAAACTAGTTACAACAAGAGGTGTCTACTAATGTTTTCAATGGATAATTAATCATGGAGAAATTGCGATCGGGAAAGATTGATGACATAATAAAATATTATTCCCTCTGGAAATAATATCAGGATCATATGCAGGGGAAGAGTAGTTCATGATAATAAAATTCCATAATTGTACCCATATGTCTCCTTCCTCTGCTATTGTTATCTTGTTTTCCAATTTGGAGTATGAAGAGTCATTTTGTAAATCAGCCCTGGGTTTATAATTGCAAGAATATAATGTAAACAATCACTCCTCATTATAAAAAGGGAGGACCATCCATAAGAGAGGTATTTTGGTTTTCAGATGTAGCATGACAATATTTTTATTGCATGTGAATTTGAACTCAAAGACACATTTTTGAAGATTGTGGTGTTAATGTGTATGAATATGACTATTCAATTTATGCATGTTTATTCATGTAGTATGTGGATGTTGGTTTATGAATTACTTCTGAATTAATGTTTTCATGTTTATAGTTTCCATGATTTTCAAATTGAGTACAACGATGTTGTGATGTAGTTAATTAATCAATTACTTGGTTCTAACTGGTCATGTTGTTAAACATTCATGTTACTTGTATATATGAATTTATTTTGCACAAGTAATACAAATATTTCACTGTACTCATCCTTTCTAGTTTGTTCTTGATCAGGATTGGATATTATAAAATAGAATAGGAACTGCATCTTAGGACTGTAATCATTCATCTTAGCTTAGAAGTGGTTAGTTAGGATTTTCATTTTAATTCATATGAGAACCTCTAGTTATCAGATTCATATTTAGTTAGCATATTAGTTAGATTGGTAACCAGGAAAAAATATAGTCGTTAACACTATCCCAAAAGAGAGTTGGTCTAATTGGGACCTTCCATCGAGCATTTTCCCTTATCTAATTGAACGCGTCATTTTGGCTTGTCAACATAAACGACACTGGAAGGAGGTGCATAGAACTGAATGGATGCAAATATAAGCTCAAACCCTTCCCATTATGTTCCACAAGTAAAAACTTCCTCATCAAGTGATTCCCACCAAATTCTCTCTAAGCACACTTTCCTTCCTCCAAAGTATGCTCTGAACACGCCATCCCAGGTCAACACTCACCACGCTTCTTCTCATCTGAATTTACCTTTTCTTCTCCATAACCTCCTATCTTAACAATCTTGAAGATTGATGCCATAGTCAGACACTCTACTAAATGTACCAACCGTGCCCTGACCAGGAAAATGAGCAGGAAAACCAAATAACTTCCCCTAGACTATTCTCTACCTGAAAATCAGGAAGACCTTCACAATACAGATCCCTTCTTCACTAACCCAAAATCCTATCAAGGAAATCCTTCATTTGGAACCCCAGAGTATCATGTACCTGAAGATGCATATGATTTTCCTAATACTTTCGACTTTGGACTTGAATACTATTTCTTAGTTGGTGGAGAAGGAGGTAGACCACCCTCTCCTCCAAAATCACCACCCTACACTCCAATAAATGAGTCATGGGAAAACTCTAAAGAAAAAAATGACTCTGAGAGTGAATTTGACAATAACCCACATCAGATTATCGTATATCAACCCCCAAACATGGCTGGAGAGAATGCAAACCAGAATCTACCTCCCTACCAACCTTGGTTGTTTTATGATGCAGTCATTGTATCGGGGATTCAACATGAAATTCCTAGACACCCTGAGAAGTTGTTACCAAAATTCGACCTCGACAAAAAAATTCCATTGAACACCACATAAAGAAATTATTGCTAGCTATTAGATTAGAGGGAATTCGATATGAAGATATTGTCTTTCATTTGTTTACCCTTACGTTTGAAGAAAAATCTTTGAATTGGTACTTCTCTTTAGAATAATCCCCCATTTTGTATTGGAGAATATTTGAAACCATTTTTCTCAGGAAGTTTGGGTAAAATAAGATACCAGACACCCGAGTTTTAGAACTCTCGAGAGTCAATATGGATTCGAAATAATCGGTGACTGATTACAATCAACATTTTCTTACTCTACTAAAACAAATCCCATGTTCCTCTAAACTGGCTAAAGATGTGAATATTGAATTCTATACCTCTATTTTACCTATATCCATGGCCATGTATATCAAAAACTCTAAGGAACTTTAAAACAAGCTTTCCAGGAGGCCCTTAAATTTGAAAAGAATATGATGAGTTTAAAAGGGAATTCTAACTCCGATCCCTCTAAATACAAAGGTAAGGGTAAAGATTCTGCATCTAAACACAATGAATATAAAAATCATTTTGATTCAATGTATATGGAATCTCTTCAAAGGATCATTAAGAAATTATCCAATGATCTGCTAGATTTGAATAAGGGTGGTGGATAAGGATCCTCTAGCCAGAAAAAAATCTTTAGGTTCTCCCCTACGAAAGATAAAAACGCTCCATGGACTAACAAAACCACTCCCTCTCAAATAGAAGGCATTAACATGGAATATTTTTTCCAGGCTCTTCAAACCTGGGCAACATAGAATATGATCGAATTCAATGAAGAAGGAGATGAAATTCGGGAACAACAAGAACAACCTCCAAAGGCTTGAAATATTGAAGGAAAACAACTAAATTCGTTCTGGGATATTTCTTATGGTGGATACGAAGAAGAAGTAGAAGAGGTACACTTGTCACAAAACTATATAACCACAAGAAGTGCTAGCAAGAAGGCCTCAGATGATACCACAAGTATTTCTAATCCTCTCGCTCCTACCACATCCAACACCAAAAAACATTCTTCTTCAACAAATTCCACTCCTAATCCTTCCAGTACCACGCCCTCCAATCACAAAGCAATTGATAAAACTCCCAAACCTAGTACTTGCCCATACCCCTGGCCAGGTTGGACTATGATTTCCTAGAAGATCTAAAGAAGAATAAATCCAACATTTCCTTGTTTAATCTTATGAAGATCCCAAAAATTCAAGAAAAAATTATTAAAACTCTGCAAGGGAAAACTTCCACTGGCCCAAAAGAAATTAACGATGGGACAAAAAAGGAAACAACCAAGGCGATTTATTCTAACAATAACACTCCATCTAAGAGTCAAATAACGACAAATGCGTCCCTAACTGGACATAGGTCTAGATCTACCACCCCTCCATTCTTGATTACTTTTTAAATATTTAATAGTAATGTTCATAACTATATGGTAGAATCAAGAGCCTCATATAATTTCATTCCCCTCAAGGTCTATGAGAAGCTTAATGTCAAACCAAAACCATATGATATTCAAATTATTCAGTTAGACAAAACTAGAGTTAAAGTTATTGGTGAATTATTATTTTTTTTTATCAGGATGTCTACTAATCCAAAAGTTCATCAAACTATTTATATAATCGTAGTAGACATACGTGACAACTATGGAATGCTTTTAAGTCAGGATTGGTCAACTATGTTTAATGGCTAATTTTTTATTGATTGGTCTCATTTATGGCTTCCTTATAATGGTAAAATGAATCAGATCAGAATCGATAGGGAAAGGTATTTAAAACATGTAGTTACTGACCTGAATGACCCAAATGAACTGGTAATGTTTAACAACTCAATTTTGGGTAATTATTCATATGAGACGTTTTTTGGGAATTTAACAGTTGAAACAATATCTCTTTTGGAATCTAACACACAATCTGGAATCCTTCATTGCACCCAGATTGTTGAGCCCAAATGTAATATAGTTGATCATATTAACAGTCCCTTTGATGTACAACCTACAATAATTTCTAAGGATAGATTATAAATGCTTGTTAACTCTATTAACCCCACTAATATATATATATA
>JZKD02S0275981.1:42891-72823 GCA_000966675.3 Picea glauca | reverse complement strand
GGGGATCCTAACATGTGGACACTATTTTTTGATGGATCCAAATATTTATAAGGTGTAGGAGTTGGTTGCATATTGAAATATCCGAAAGCAAGAAAGGCATTAATTTCATTTAGACCATAATTCCCATACACCAATAATATTGATGTTATCAAACAAATCGGTAAGTGTGGACACAAACTAATCTCCCTAACTTCAACATGAAGCTAGAACAAAACGGGAAAGGATACAAACTTCACCTTAGACTACATTGTCATATAAACTAGTTTAGAGAGGGATAGATGACATACCTTTTAAATGACGCTTGATCCTGCTAGTGTTGTCCTTGTTGCTCCATATTTGGATTTGTGGGATGGTGAACCTGTTTAAGAAGCACAAACCAACAAAGAGAGAGAACAATGATATATATATTCCAATGAATTCTATGTATAAGATCAAGGAGTTATACAATAAAAGTAAAGACACCTTTATAGGGAAGAAATGTATTGTTGCATTATATTAAATGAAAGTGGATAATACAACCCATTCCTTGATGTTGCAAGGTCCCTTCCAATGGTTCTTTTATTCAACACACACACCTTTTCTCCAATGCCTTTGATGAAGATGATCCACAATCTGACTTAGAGAGTTAAAGCAAAGCTAGCTCTAGTATAATCTATAGCAACATTCTTCATGCATAAGAAATCCTTAGCCTTTTTCATGAGAGATCCCTATTTATATAGGGTGAAAGAGGGATATATGAGGATATTAGGATGATCCCACTAAATCAGAGAAGCGAGTAAGATCCAAACTGATCGGAGGCCACCTCATCTTCTAGAAGATTCCCTTCTAGAACCTTCATGAGTTTCACTTTTCTTCTTGTTTAAGCATCTTTTCACCCTATGCACAAGAAACCTGCGATGATGTCACAGTCCAGTTTTGTGCAACATGCGACGATCAAGCATCATCGCACCCCAAGCATAGAACAAGGTGCGACGATATCCTTTGACAAAGTTTTTAAGGAAGAAACTATAATCCACTTTTCTCATGGAGAAAGTCTCTTTTAGTGTTTTCAGGGAACATGGAAGTGAGTCATGCACATATTGTCAGTTGGTCACTGGGGTGACCAAAATAACATGTAACATAATGCCCCCCAAAGTATGAAGTTGGAACTGGTAACAACTGAAATACTTTGTAGAATGTGTGTGTCGAAAACAAGGAGCTCATTGGTCGGGAACCTGTAAACAATCAAGCATCTGCATAATAATATACCATCTTCTGAGGTAGGCATTCCCATACTCAGACTACAAGTGAACATAATCATAAGCGTCAAATGAGTTATGGCCACTAAACATACACTGTGGATCCATGTCATCATGAATCGGCATAGCCACGAGAAATACACTGTGGATCTATGCTCTTTAAGAATTCAAATTCGCACATAGCCACGAGACATACATAGTGGATCTATGTGTCAGTACAAACTCATGAATACTCTATCACAACTTGGAATGATATGGTGAGATCGAGGGTCTTCATTTCCATCGTCCCGAAGTACGAATATATCCATGTGATTATAGGTGTCGAAGTCGAACATGGTAGAAACCACTTGATTACCGGTCATTAATGAAAAATGTTAACAAGTGCGAGGGAAATCACCATTGATGTCAATGACTCCCAAGGTACTCTAGTACAATCTAACGAATTTGAATGAATGATTCAAAGTAAAAAACTCAATGGAATCATCCAATTAGGGGCCAATGATGTGAACCCACTGTTGAAAGTGAGGAGACCTGCCATTGAGACATGCAGATTCCAAGGTACTAAATGATTTCTAAGTCTTATTCTCAGATAATGAGTTGAATTTGACAGGAAAAGACTCGTCACAAGAGGGCCTTAATGTATCCCCCATCAATGACACGAAATATGTAATAGATTTGAAGTTGATCAGAGTATGAAGTGATTCTGAAATGACTTAGGGAAGGCCGACATGGTAAGAAATTTAGGACTACAGATGGCCGACTCGATAGAAGTCTCGTTTAGGTTGGAATTATCTTGAACATATGAACGAAACGACAATTGTCTTGGTAGCATTGACTCAAGGAGGACCCAACATATGGACTTGTGGATGGTCAAATGAGAGACAAATGGATTTTCCTACCCAGATACAGTGATGAAGAGGGGTGTCATGTTAAGGAGAGACTTACTGCCACTAACACAAATACATATATAAATTTGTTTCCCAATTTCCCCTCACCATTTCTGGTGAGTACCTCTTTATTTTTACACAAGATTGAGGAGGATAACATATGCCTGTAATGTAAGCTCATCCTTCGGATGAGTCCCTCAGATGAGTCCCTCGGAGTATTATTAGCGAACCCTAGGAAGGAGTGGTTTGGTCCCATATGTTCCTTTCGATGCTTGTTTTACGAGTCTAAAGAAATAAAACTCAGGGGTTTTTCATGTTTAGAGAGTCTGAAAAACACTTAAAGAAAACTCCAAAATGTCATTTTTTGTAAGCCAGTCCGATGAGACCGAAAAATAGATAATCTACCACTCATCAAACGTTTTCTTCAAAAACTTTTATGTGTGAAAAGAAAAATGTCGCTCGACTATCTTTTCATGTTTAGATATCTTGAAAAGAGCTTAAAGGATACTCCATAGGGTTTGTTTTCATATTACCAATGCAAGTTCGAAAAACGATAAAAGGTTACTCAATTTCATTCTCATGGTTTCATGAGCGTGAGAAAGAATTAATACTGCGTTCAGAGTTTTTCCTAAAAAACCCTAAAAGTATATGTACATAAGAAAAACACACAAAAACAACCAAAAATGGAGGATCCATGTCAAATGTTTCATCCTTAGATCTTTCAATGTGTAATAGAAATACTTTGTAAAGTTCATTAGACTTAGGGCATAGGTAAAATATTCAAAAACTAATTTTAATTTGCAATAAAAAAATGGTAAAAAGTAATAAAATAGGTAAAAATAACCCATTTACGATTTGATTTTGCAATTTCACCCAAATATTACCCAAAACCCTCATTTTCTTTCAAATTTCAAGTGTCGATTCCAGAGAACCCAGTGGACCATTTCGTGAACCGCTTCCGTCAAAAAGGTAATCTCTTGCCCCTTTCTCTTTTCATGGTTTAAATTTTCATTTTAAATGGTTTATTTTTTAGTTAAGGTCGATTTTTTGGAGGTCATTGCACGTTGAGATCATCGCAGGCTCACGCTATCGTGAACTATGACGATCCCAAATCGACGCAAGGGACACATAGCTAGGTTTCGATGACATCGATATGTGTAAAAGCAAGCCCTTGCAACGACCGCAACTCAATTTTTGAAAAAATAAAATGAGCTAGGAAAACTTCCAAGTTTTGATTTTTCATGAATCTAATCATCCTTTGATGTTGTTTGGCAGGTTTTCCTCAATCAAAATGCTTGAGTGGAGGGAACGTGAGCACAAGGAAGGAGACTACTTTGTCGAGAATGACTCGGGCATTGTCATGGCACTCCGAGAGTGTGTTTTACTTAAATTCTTCAAAGTTCAGAGCATGAGAGCCCAACTGAGGTTGTTCGAGTATATATTCCACATCTGGGATGTCAATAAACAATCCTTTCACGTGGGTATGCATACACTCACCTTGGATATAGATGACATTTAATTTATGATGGGGTTATCTCATCAAGGTTCTTGGGTATCACTCTCAATAAGAAGGGGTGGAGGAGAACCCATGGACTATTACGTTGCACACCACTGCGTGCCAGGTACAGAAAAGAATAGTGGCAAGGTTACCATTAGGGATGTTCGATATTTTCCATTGAGAACCATCATCTATACTATCACTCGGATGATAGGGAGTGCGGCTCCCCACATGGATTTGAAAAGCCACTTTCAGTACGCTATAGAGTGTATGGAGCCCCAGGTCTTCAATTGGTGCGATCTTCTCTTGAAGAACATGCAGAAGCAACTGACAAAGTGTCAGAATGGTCGGTTGAAACAGTTTGGATATGGATCTATTTTAGTATCCTTCTTCCTGGAGAGGGTCTCCATCTTACGTTTATAGGTGGAGTGAGGCATGCCCGCTCTACAAGATCCACATATGAAAAGATGGGTGGATTTGATGGCTCGTCACGGTGGCGTGCCTATCGTTAAATATGAAGAAGCTTTCTTCCAGTGGTTGAGAGATAAGCTAATCATGGTGGAGGACTATGCTTACATCGGGACAGACTTCCATAGGGATCTTGACTTAGCTCTACCTGAGGGATCTCAGTGGGGAGACATAGGTAAGAAGAAATTTTTCATTATATGATGTTTTTGATATTTTAATTATATAAAATGTTTTTGTCATTTATCCAAGACTAATCAAGTGCTCTCAATAATGAAGATGTGGTGCCTTATCGTCCTCCAGGATCATCTCCCATTCAAAGGCAAGGAGAGATAGGCATTGTGGTGGGTCAATGAGTGTTTTCTGAAGATCTCGAGTAGATCGAATATAACCTATATGGATTAACCATGAACATCCCTGATATCACAGTGGATGGACTTCCTCGACGCTACCAATGCCATACAGTTGGTGTATCGACATTTATTGGTCAAAGGATTCGTAGAGTGGCACGGGAAGTCATTTGTTACAATGAGCAACATCCATGATGCTTATAATATATGAAGCCATGAGCTTCACTATTTTGACATTTTGGTCTTAGTACAAACACTTTTTGTAATTTTTGACGTATTAATATAAAGTTCCTACCGACTTACTTGTCTTTTTAAAATGTGTGTTTGGATTTATAAATGGTGCAAATGTTTGTATAAAATATAATTGGCCAATGCATCTGTCAATGTGTTTAGACATCTAGGAATATCTTGATACTCAATATAATCAAAATGCCTTTCCAAGAGGCGAATTCTTAAGTAAATCCGTAACAAAGTAGGACTTCATATGGAATAAATGTTACTCAATTTCAACACTACTAACTGTGAATCAATTCATACAATAAGATGACAGATTCCAAATGAAATGTGTGGATAGTAAGGTGTTGAGTTTTCATGTCGAAGACCCAACTTCTCGGTAAGTTTAGACATCATGAAATTGCGAAAATGACTACCACGGTTAGTGACGATGGCTTGAGGGACACCAAATCTAGTAACGATATGATTGAATATGAAAAACATTTCAGTTTTCCAAGTATTATCAAATGTAGGCATCACCTCAGCCCATTTAGTGAAATAATCCACGGATACGATAATGTATCCATGCCCCCCATCTGAGTGAGGGTTACATGTCATGAAGTCAATGCCCCATTTAGTGAATGGACCAACGAAAACTACAGGGTAAAGAGGAGCAGGATGAGATTGGATCTTATTGTTATACGTTTAAAAAGCGTGTCATTTTTGAACGGAAGTAATGAAATCCTTAAACAACGAAGGCTAGAAGTAACTAGCTCGTAAGATCTTTTGGGCAGTGGCATACCTAGACATATGACCTCCACATGCTCCAGAATGACAGTCATTTAAATCTTTCTCAGCTTCATCATAGGTTAGACATCATCAAAATATGGAATCAATACCACAACGGTAAAGGGTATCGCCAAGGATAATGTATTGATGGGCTTGATACCGAATACGACGACGATCTATACTAGAAAGATCGGGACAAATTTTTTGGGTTTGGAGATAAATGATAATGTCTCCATACCATATGTCATAAGAAATGATCATAAAGAGATACTCATCAGGAAAGGAATCCTCTGCCACCATTTTTGTCTCAGTAGAGGGAAGGTCACATATCAAATCGAAAAAAAACCAAAGATTTCTTTGATTTGGCTCGCTCAAACTCCAAATCAAACTCTTGGAGAATCACTATCAATTTGGAGTATTTTCCCCCCAACAATTGTCGAGTAAGGATGTGTTTCATAGGGTTGCAATCGGAAATGATTGTGGTTTTGTGCAATAATATATAATGACGAAAACGTTGAACAACTTAAACAACTTCCAAGGTCAGTTTCTCCACATGCATATATTTGGTTACGGTGGTCATGAGACTCCGACTTAAATAGTAGATAACATGTTCATCATTTGAATCATCCTCTTGGACTAGAACCATAGCTATGGTAGAGTCTGAAGCAGCTAAGTATAATAAATAATATTGACTATAATCGAGAGGAAATAAGAGTGGTGTATAGGTTAAGGCAAGTTTCAAAGCTTCAAAGGATTTGTTGGTAGTGTTGTCCCATACAAAATCGTGACCCTTCTTAAGAAGTCAAGTAAAACATTTTGTTAATTCAACATAATTCGGGATGAATCGACGTAAAAAAATTTCCTTCCCTTGCAAACTTTGGAGTTGGTGTAAGGTAGAAGGAGGAGGTAAATTGGGAATAACTTCAACCTTTAGAGATTCCACCCTAATCCCATGTGTAGAAGTGATAAAACCAAGAAGTCATCCGAACTCCAAAAAAATGCATTTATGTGGATTCAATCATATGTGATAATAGCGACAACGTAGGGAAGTGGCTTGTAAGTGTGTCGGGTGATCTTGGTGACGCATGGAATGCACTGGTAAATCATCTAGGTAAGGTTGTACAATGTGCTTAAATGAAAATCATAAGACATAGCTTGTTGAAAAGTCGCAACAACATTCTTGAGACCAAAAGGGATTTTTCGGTATGCAAAGGTTCCCCAAGGGAAAATAAAAGCAGTTTTATGTTGATCCACGGGTAAAATATTTATTTGATTATAGCCGGAGAAACCATCCATCAAAGAGAATATTTCACTACCGGCACAATCGTCAATGATCCGGTCAACAAAAGGGGTTGGATAATTATCTTTGGGCCAAGCCTTGTTGATATCCCTATAATATACACAAACATGGATTGTGCCTTGTTTTTTCGTAACTGGAACAAGATTGGACACCCAATCAGTCAGAGCCACGGGATAGACAAAACTGGCTTTAAGAATTTTTTCAACTTTGACTTTAATAGCAACAACTTTGCATGGATGTATTGGGTGAAGTCTCTATCGAATGGGTTTAGCATCTGGGTAAGTATTAATATCATGTACAAAAATATCTAGATCAATTCCAGGCATATCTTCATAACTCCAGGAAGAAACATCACAAAATTCTTGGAAAAGGGCCTTCTAAATTCATATCTCATCAGCAGAACATGAGGCACTGATATGAACATTTTCCACGATTTCTTGTTTAATAGAAATATATAGAGGGATGGTGGGTGAAATATTTCCCAGGTTCCCTTCATACAAAACATCGTGTGTTGGTTCATGAACAAGGGGAGTAGTAACAACATCAAACGGATTTGAAATTTGTTGGTAACTCTCTATGGTCTCGGGTTCCAGGAAGACGATAGAACGATGATGCCCATCGTCCCATGGGGTATCTTCCATAGACATAATTGTCATGATCATCTCATCGGTGTGAAATATCACATGAAACGGATCCAGAGATGTATCTAAGAGAGAATGAGGAGAAGGAGTTGTTGATTGAATAGCTTGATAAGCCAATTCTACCGGAATTAAAGGCATTCGTTCTTCGTAAAGAAGACAATCGTCGAAGCTAGGTAATATACAAGGTTCATAAGACTAAGGGATTTCACCAACAGTGGTCGATATCATGTTAATCGAAGTGACAAAAGGAGGAGGAATATCAGGTGGTGGAATGGGGAAAGTACCCATTAACAATGAATCCTTTAGAAGACCCACACCGACAGTCTCATAACCAGGAGGTTTTTTTGCAATGAAAGGTATGTTACTAGTATGTGAATCAGAATTAAAGAAGGTGAGTTGATCGATGGTAACAACTTTTCCTTGGTGAGGGAAAAATATCACACAAAAAAGAGTAGAAAAAACTACATGCATAGAATCAATTCAACTATGTCGAAGTAGAAGGTTGTAATCGAGAGGTGCATCAAACACCTCAACCTCAACAGTAACTGCTTTTCCTTCTAACGTAATAGATAATGAAGAAAGAAAACCATAACGTTTAAATACTGTACCATTAAAATATTTTAGAGTATTGTGTGACTCGGTAAGGGCGAGACAACCGATGGCTTTCCAACAAGTGACAGACATGACGGAAGTCGAGGATCCTTCATCAATACAAGTTCAAAAAATATTCTTATTTTCTACAATGACTTGTATTTGAAATTCTAATTGAGGAGAGAGTCTTGGAATATAATCTTCCAATTCAAATATTATTAAGTTTGTATCGGTAGGATCAATTCCACCAATAGCCTTTAACAGTGCCTTTCGTTTTGTAGGACAACTTTGAAGGACTTTGAGAGTCGACATCGGAGAAGGTTCCTATGCAAGATCTTCTACAATACTGTAGTTTTTAGTGGAACGTGTGTGAGGGTTAAATGATGACTTACGAATAATTCCCTTAGGAGGAGGACAAAGAACTGTATCTAGACTCGGTCGTTCAACATGAAGAGGATCATTGGGAGGTGAAGTCGATGGAGGAGGTTGAACCAATGGAAGTGGTGAATCATCAAGTTTCTCTTTTGAAGGAGAATAATCTTTGGTTCGAGTAGCGACTGCAACTTCGTTCTTCTTGGAGTCACCAGCACACATAAGTACATAAGATGTGGTAGAGGGAGAAGGTTGGTCATGAATGACCAATTGGGCCTTTTTTTTAGAAGGAAAAGGTTGTGACAAAATGGCAGGTGTAGGAGGTGTCCTGGTCACTTACAAGAACTTAGTAACCTCAACATGTCGTGGATAATATTTCATATAATCATCCTCATCACAGATAAGACAAGGATAACGAGGTTTTCAATTTTCTTTGTCATTATTAGGATGAGTCTTGGGTTTATCAGATTGTTGATTATTATTTTTATCCTCCTTATTTTTACTCTTCCCTTTCTTTTTATTTTGATTTTTACCAATAGGTGTAGATTGAACCGAGTTAACCTCATAGGTTTTACTAGTACAAGGAGTCAGAGTCGGGGTATTTTGTACATTAGCAGAAGTAGATTTGGAATTGGAATGACTGGCTTGTTTAGATTGAGTCTCAATGTGAAAAGTGCCAATCACACCATCAACAACATGAGAATCCACTGGAGGTGTTGGGGTTGGATTTGTAGACGGGCGAGGAGCATCAGGAATCAAGTCATATAGTGTGCTCGTTTGTGAATAAACGAGATCCAAGTATTCAACACGACTAATTGCCTGCTCTTCAGTGAAGACACCACCCATGGTGACATCACGGGCTATAAGACTGATGAGTGACTTGGAAAACCACTGAGCCAATAGTTGATCAGGAAGGGGAACTTTGATTAAGCGTCTTCTCCTCCTCCACTTGTGAATATGATCGTAAATGTGAGTAGATGAGGATTTTTTAAATGAACTCAAAATTTTGGTTCTTGTCTCATATCATATCGGTAACTGGTAATGCGTTAAGAAATCCATAGCTAAGGTGTCAAAATCATTGAAGAATCCTTGTGGAAATTTGATACACCACTTGGTTCTCGAACCTGTAAGAGTTCATTGGAAAAGACGTAATCTAATGGAGTCATCCATCAAGGAGTTGGATGAACACCAGAGATGAAATGTCATGACGTGATTATTTGGGTCTTCTCTCGATTGACCATCAAACTTAGGAATTTCTAATGGTAACTTGGCAGGTATGACCGACCAATAAGGAGAATGCAAGATAGGATCATTCAAAATCCTAGATAAATCCGGTAAATCCAAAGTAGCAAGAAATGACAATTGTATGTTCACTTGAGGAAACTGGTAATTTTGAGGAGGTAATCACGTAGGTATACCAATAGGACCACAAGCAGTCTGTAGATAGTTAGAGGGTCCTGTCAAATTTGGTGGTGGAGGATTTTGAGTCAAATAGCCAACATGATTTGGTTGATTGGGTAAGATTCCTTGGAAAGGAGAATTCGACTGAAAATCTTGACCTCGAGTACGATTCATAGAGTCTAGATATGGTTTCCCAGGATTAGGGGGTACAAAATAATTAACTTGAGGAGTTTTCCCCCCAAGCGGTTGTTGATTTCCTTAGAAAGGAAAATTCCAAGGTTGAGATTTTAATCCAGGGATATACTACCTGTACACTAGGTTATGACCCCCAACTTGGGGTTTCCCCCCAACTTGAGGTTGCCCCCCAACAGTAATTTGAAAACTAGAAGTGAAAGTATGACTTGTGCCTCCAACTTGATTGGAGCTACTTGTTCCAGGATGATTAGATCCTCCAGGTGGAGGTGGAGGAGGAATGTTAGGCCCTCTGGAGAGAACCTGGGTAGGTGTAGGAACAAAACTGCTAGTATCATTATACCCAAGAAGAAAAAACCGATTAGGCCCTCTGGATGGACTCTGGGAAGGATTTGCAATAGAATTATTCAGAGTGTTATACATAGGTGGAAGTGATGGATTTGATCTAAGAGGAAGTGGTGTTCCAATAGGAGCTTGAGTGATTACTGAGCTTCTGGCAGAAACAAGCGTAACTTGTGGGACCACGGTAGAGCTAGCGATATGGAGGGGAAGAATTGTATGAGAACCAACAAAAAATTGGTCTGAAACTGTGACAAAAATACTGGTCATGCCAGTAAAATGATCTAAAGGTACTATATAAATAGTGAAAGTAATAGACATATATGATGCCATAGGTTGATTATGACTCATTCCTAGTTTATCAAAAATATCGTGTCCCGAGGAGGTCCTCCAAAGAGAATAGACAGGGACTAAGCTAGGATTAAAAATTCCAGCAGTATGAATCGGAGTTCTAAACGATTCACTCTGAAAGGGTGGATCGTCTACACCAGACTCTGCATAAGGCCCAGTAGGTATTCTAGTATAATCTTCAACAAAAACATCTTCCAACGAGTTTATTCAGAGCAAATGTGGATCTTGTATAACACTCAATAACAGATTTATAGGAAGTGAAGATTCTTCCAATGGAGTAGAACTTCCAATCTCATAGGCCACATCATTATTGACTGCTCCTTGAGGAAAACCCTTTGGTGAGTTAGGAAGCAAAGGAGAGTATCCTTTTGGACCTTCTGGAGGTAACCCTTGCATCCTACGTGAATGGTGAGGGTCGATGTTGGCTGCACCAAATAAAGAATTAAATAAATCTATGGCCAACTAGAGAAACAAACAACACTCACTAATAAAATCTATATATCAAACATGCAAACAAACCTTCTTATTTTGAAGTCACTAGTTGGTGATGAAATCCAACGTCGTGAAATCAAGACAAGAAGGGGTCGGGATAAAACAGGTGAAAAAGTTACGTTGATGACCTTCTTAACGGACTTACACCCTGGTGCAAGATCCCACACATAATCGTGGGTATACCCTCCAAGGAGCCTGAGTGAGTTTGGCCAATGTCGATTCAAGGTACCGTGAAGAATTGCACCTCAACAATCACCTCGTGTAAAGACTCTAAAGAGATAGGCCACTAAGGTTACCAATTACGAAAATGATTCCTGGGGAAGCAGTCGACAATCTGATCCACATGCAAGGGCAGGGTATCTAAGCCAGAAATCGACTCAAGAAGGTCCCCACGAGATTTTTTTCTCAAGTGACCCCCAATAGTATGCACAATCTCTACACTAAGACCAAAAAAGAAGGGTGAGTAACTCTGTTGGCCCTAATGTGACCTCGTGATTGACCCTTTTGTTAGAAGGGCTTCCCAAGACAAAATGTAGCAAGTGGATTTAAACTCTCCCTATTCCAAAGTGCTATCCTAGATAATGTTGGTGTATAAAAGTTCTAGAAAATAAAAGTTGCTAATAGATTTTAAAATTACGCTGAATTTTAATGGTTGTTTCTTACTCAAAAAGGAAAATGGAAATGAAACCGGTGATGTATTTGACCTTGACCCAATAAAATGAAAAAAGAGATGATATGCAATCGTTTCATTCGATGAACTATAATTACAATAGGGAGAAGGTTTCTCTTTCCATAATACAAAAAGTTACAAAGCACAATTTCTCAATCTTTGAATGATATGAATTCCAAACAATCACAACTACTAAATCTTTTAATTTTATCTTTTCAAAAAATATTTGAATGAAAAATATTTCTTACAAAGACTACTAGAAGAAGAATAAACTCCATTCCTTTCCTTTTCAAATCAGAACAGAGACATAATCCAAAAAATAAAGAATGGTCCAAGAAGATCAATGCATTCTCAACACTATTTCCCAAATCAAACTCATAATATAAGTAAAAGAATGAAAAGATAAGAAAACTATTTGTTGAATGCAAACAAAAATTGTTCCCTAATCAACAACAATCCAAAACTCAAAGAGATCAAGAACAACTTATCAAGCAAGCACTCAGGAACAAAGCCTTGAGATTATACCCTTGCAATAAGAAGTAAGAAATGAAACTTACAATGAATAAGACTCTTAATTCCTTAAAATCAATCATATTCAATCTTAAAAGATGCAAACCAATCATTCACCAATACTAAAAGTTTATCCCAACCAGTAAAGACAAATCTGGGCAAAGAAAAGAAAGTTGACTGTCACTCCAACAATTCCTACAAGATTCGTCGCAGGCTAAAGAAGGGTACCGTGTGACGATGAAGGATCATCAAAGGATGAAAGGTAAACACAGTGTGATGTCTTCATGCTAGTTCTCATCATCAGGGTGCAATGATGTCTGAATACAAGGAAAATTTGAAAGAAGGACAAAATTCCTCAATGAACTTTCAGAATCATGGAGTCAAGATGGATCACCCACAGACTCAGAGAATGAAATTGATCAAAATAAGGTAGGCTAAAAGGAAACAAGAAGTAAAAAACCAAAAGATGTCGTTCCCCAGTATGGTGGCCAATTTTTTTATCGAAAAAATCGGTAAGTGCAGACACAAACTAATCTCCCTAACTTCAACAAGAAGCTAGAACAAAACATGGTAGAATAAAAACTTCACCTTAAACTCCATTGTCATATAAACTAGTTCAGAGAGGGACAAATGACATACGTTTTAAATGACGCTTGATCCTCGCTAGTTTCATCCTTGTCACTCCATCTTTGGATTTGTGGGATGGTGAACCTATTTAAGAATCACAAACCAACAAAGAGAGATAACAACGATATATATATTCCAATGAATTCCAGGTATAAGATCAAGGAGTTATACAATAAAAGTAAAGACACCTTTATAGGGAAGAAATATATTGTTGCATTATATTAAATGAAAGTGGAGAATACAACCCATGCCTTGATGTTTCAAGGTCCCTTCCAATGACTCTTTGCTTCAACACACACACCTTTGCTCCAATGCCTTTGATGAAGAAGATCCATAATCTGACTTAGAGAGCTAAAGCAAAGTTATCTCTAGTATAATCTATAGTAGAATTATTCAGGCATAAGAAAGACTTATCCTTTTCCATGAGAGATCCCTCTTTATATAGGGTGAAAGAGGGATAGATGAGGAGATTAGTATGATCCCACTAAATCAGAGAAGCGAGTAAGATCCAAACCGATCGGAGGCCACCTCATCTTCTAGAACCTTCATTAATTTCATTTTTGTTCTTGTTTAAGCATCGTCATACCCTATGCACAAGCATCCTGCGACACGCCGAAGTCCATTTTGGTGTAGCATGCGACGATCAAGCATCGTCGCACCCCAAGCATAGAGCAGGGTGCGACGATATCCTTTGACATAGTTTTTAAGGAAGAAAATATAATCCACTTTTCTCATGGAGAAAGTCTCTTTTAGTGTTTTCAGGGAACATGGAAGTGAGTCATGCACATATCGTCGGTTGATCACTGGGGTGACCAAAATAATGTTTAACAACTATCGAATATGAAGATTTACTGCAAGGACTAAGAAAGACAGTAGATTGGAAAGATGATAAATTCAAGGTATTTGGTGATTATGAAATTATCATAAGATAGGTAAGGAACACCATCCATTTTATTTCAAGTCATTTGAAGCATTATCAATTAGAGGTTTTAGAACTAATCAAATCCTTTGTTACATTTAATATTAGTTTTGTGCCTCGTTCACTAAAATATGAGGTTGATTTGCTAGCCAATGTAGCGTCCAGATTAATACCCTTTGATGGATTGATGCCTGACACTTTCTCTGTTGAAATTTTGTATAGGAATTTAATTCCCGACAACATCACTAATTGGATATTCTTTGACAATGACCAACAACTTATAAATTTATTACAACTCAAATACACTTTCAAAGAATCTATTATAGATGAAGGGAAACATGACCAAATGGTGAATCTAGATACTACTGAACCAGCTCAATAAAATAGCCTGTTAGGTTTGGCCAACGATATTCTCAGAAATGTAGTAAGATTGGAGAAACTTTATGATCTCCAGTATAAGTTCAATAAATTCACCAATTGCAAGGCCAATAGTTCATCCATGCAGTTTGAAGTGGTGAACTTGGGGACAAATACCATGCCTCAAAACATTAATCTGGGAAAAAAATGTTCTCTTGAAGAAAAGCAGTCTTACATCAAATTATTCAATGAATAGAAAGACATATTTTCATAGACCTATGAGTATCTGAATATGTATGACACAAAAATCATACAACACATCATTCCCATGAATCCTCAGAAAAAACCATTTCAACAAAAGATGAGGAAGATGCACCCCAACCTTGAGCCTCAGGTCAAAGCATAATTTAATAAGTTGTTGGCTACCAAGATCATATTCCCAGTCAGGCATACACAGTGGATCTACAACTTAGTACCAGTAAAGAAAAAGAATGGGGATATCAAGCTTTGTATTGACTTCAGGAATATGAACAGATTCTTAGAGAAAGATAATTACCCAGTGCCTTCGATGGAACAAATTTTGGAGTGTGTGTCTGGATCTGAGATTCTTTCCCTTTTAGATTGTTTTTTTGGTTATAACCAAGTCTCAGCAGCCCATGAGGATCAACTAAAAACAACTTTCTGGACTAAGTAGGGAACATATTCTTATAGGAAGATGCCATTTGGTCTCATCAATGTTGGAGCAGCCTTCCAAATGGCCATGGAGATCACCTTCAGGGTTGTACTTGGAGAATGCGTTATGGTATATCTTGATGATGTTACTATATTCTCAAGGGACATAAAATACCATATAACTCATTTGAAGAAAGTGTTCAATAGGTGCAGAAGACATGGGATCTTTTTCAACCCTAAGAAATCCATTTTTGTTGTTGATGAAGGAAAAATTCTAGGGTTCATTGTTTCCAAGCATGGTATGAAAATTGAACCTGAGAGAACTAAATCTATTTCCAAGATCCCTCCCCCTCATAATAAGAAATCCATGCAGTCATTCCTGGGAAGAATAAATTTTGTGAGATGATTCGTCCCCAGTGCTTTTGAAACAAAAAAACCCATGCAAGACATGATAAAAAATAATGTTGAATTCATATGGGGATATAAAGAAAAAGAATCTTTCGATAAGATCAAAGGAGACATATCGCAAGCTCCTGCATTTTTACTCCAAGACTCGAGTCGAGATTTCATCCTCTACACCTTCACTTATGACATCACATTTGCAGTTGTTTTAATGAAAAACAACCAGGAAGGACATGAATTCCCTGTCGATTTTATGAGTTCTAGCTTACAAGGAGAAGAACTAAACTACCCAGAGGTGGACAAGCAAGCCTATGTTGTATTCAAAGCTGTCAAGCACTTCTGGCCATTCTTTCTCAAATCTAAGACCAAAGTTATTGTTTGTTACCCTGCTATCAGGAATCTCCTGGTACATAAAGACGTAGCAGAAAAGAGAGAAAATTGGATTACAAATTTACATGAGTACAACCAGGAGATTAAGCCTGCCAAAATTTTCAAAGGCCAAGGACTATGCAAACTGGTTGTTGAATCAACAAGTGATGAATTATATGAAGATGCTTGGTATCAAGATTGAGATTTATTTGAAAGAGAGGTCTGTTACATCCCTATTAACTATGACTAATGGTTTTACGAAATGAAATATTAATTAACCCATGGTTCAACCTCGCATTATCTAGATACCAAAAAGAAAAGATCCCTCAGACTCAATTCTGCTCAATATAATCTCATCCAAGGAATGCTATGCAAAACAAATTATGACGATGTTTTTGTGAGATGTCTTGAGAAAAGGGATGCATAAAAGTTATTATCTGAAATTCATGATAGATCAGATGGTGGAATTTATGGTGGAGACACCACTGCTCACAAAATCCTCAGAGATGGTTATTAATAGACCACTTTATTCAAATATTCTCATGCATATGCAAGGAAATGCCAACAATGCCAAAAGTCAATCGAGAGAGAAAATAAACTTGTTTTTCCCCTACAACCTGTGATCATCGAACATCCCTTTCAACAATGGGGGCTTGATGTAATCGGGGAAATCAATTCTAACTCTTCCCAACTACACAAATACATATTGACAACTACTAACTATTTCACTAGATGGAGCGAAAAAATTCCCTTGAAGACTATCGATGAAAACCAGGTGACTTTGTTCCTTGAATCTCATATTATCACCATGTTTGGAATTCCTGAATCATTAGTCTTTGATAATGCCCAATATTTTTCTTCTCTGAAATTGATTGAATTTTCTCTTGAAAGAAATATTAAGGTTGAGTGTTCAGTGAATTGCTACCCACAAGGGAATGGTTTGGCATAGTCAACTAATAAGAACCTCATTAAAATTCTCAAGAAATCTATCAATGATCATCAAAAAAATTGGCACCTCGCCCTTCAGAATGCCCTTTGGGATAACATAGTGAATTCCAAATCATCTATTGGTAACTCTCCTTTATTTGTGGTCTATGGACAAGAAGCCACTATGCCTACCCATACTTTCCTACTTGCCTTGAAACTGGCCCAATTTTCCCAAGACGAGGCTTGCTCAGTAATGCATGAGAGATTAAACAAGTTGTTAAAACTAGAAGAAGAAAGGGAAAAAAGATAAAATCAACCTAACACACCATCAAGAAATGATCAAAAAATGGTTTGACAAGTCAATTGTGGGTAATAAATATTTCCAGGACGGAGAACTTATTCTCAAATGGGAAAAATCTAATTAACTAAAGGGGAAACACACTAAATTCTAGAAGTTGTGGTTAGGACCCCATATGATTCACCAAAAAATAGGTCCTGAAACTTTCATACTTAAAACATTGGAGGGAGATGAGGAGGAGCTCCCTTTCAATGTCCAAATTCACAAAAAATACTTCTCTTGATCACCCATGGTGGCATAGCCTTGCACATAGTAAGGTTTTCTCTATTTTATTTTCACATAGTAAGGTTTTCTCTATTTTCTTTTCCCTTATTCTGTTATTTTCACTCCAATCGACCTTATTTTTTCTCCCAGTTTACATGCCTTTGTTTCAATTTTCCTTTTTGCACTTTTCAATTTACAATAACTCACTATTCACCACACCGAACCAACCTTTTCCTTCACAACAGGAACTCAAGACTATCTGACTTAGTAAATTATTTTTCCTATGAATGCATTTTCATATTGAAGTGATCAAGTTGCCTTGGGATCAATGTTTATCCATATGAGTGATAATGGTACAGAAAAGGGGAACTTGTTCACCTATGCCAAGATAAATCTTCTAACCTACAAATTCAATGCATGTTGATGGTTTCTATCAATTATCTCTAATCATGTGACCACTCTCATGACATTCCTTTGTTCCACTCAAATTTTTCGAAATGTCTTGTATTCAATTTCTTCTACATAATTCTATTGGTCCTTCCCTTGATACTCCTAATTCTAAATGCATATGTGATTCATGTTTATGGACCCACAAGGATAGATTGTCGACTGAGACTAGCATATCAAAGTAACTCTCATATAACCCCACTTTCTATTCATCTTCACCCATGTTTCAAAAGAAATACATAAATTATATATCTAAAAGGTGAATGTAGAAAAGCATAATCATAAGGAAGTTAAAAATGCAATTAAAAGTGTGGGGAGTACAAGTAAACTCGTCGGGGCTATGGACGATTGCTGGCAGTCGGGCCATGCTTGTATGATACCAAGGAATCTTCATCGGGACTATGGACACTTGCTAGCAGCGAAACAATTATGGGAAAGAGAGATGAGGAAAAGACTTCGGTCTATAAAAATTGATAAGCATTCCTCTGTGGTATTACTCCCAATGTTTCCATGTGGATGTATGAAATAAGCACCCATTAATGCTCACCATAATTAAGCGAAAGATCACTAGTAACATGTTTTTCTTCTATCTTGTCCTCAGGTTGATTGATGTGGGGTCCTCAATCTGCATACTATATGAACTGTCTAAAGGTAAAATTCTCATTGATCTGGTTGAAGTCACTTTATTTTTAGATCATAGATAATTGATTCTTCCCAGTAAGTTGCCATTTTTTGTGGCTCACCTCCCACAACAACCCATTTTATTTTTAGATGGGACCCCCTTTTGTTCTAAATTTATTTTACAAGGCTTACATTCCTACTTAACTAAGAAGGTATGAGTGTGAAGAATATTTTTCTATCACATATACAGTCTATGAATTATTCATGAAGGAAAACCCATGGGCCACAGTCAAAAACAGTTCCCCTGGTACTGCACTCTTAAACCCTTCTGCCCAAAGTTTATCATTCCTCCCTCTTACAGTAAGAACCCGATCCCTGTTTTTACTTATCAGGTGTGATAGATCTCACTCTCACACTTTTATCATAAGTCACGATGGATTTAGAAAAAATATCACACTATCTTACATTCCGATAGAAACCTTTCCGATGTTCTCATCAGGAAGGGTTTTGTTGCCATCATCTTGGTCGAAATATTTCTCTCCACATATCACTCAGGACTTCGACCCTGACACTCTGATATCCCTGACACTAAAGTTCACTTCTTACATGGCATTCCATAGATGGATAGACTCTAATCTAGCATGTACTCAACACCACTGATTCAATATGACATGTTTGATCATGACCTCACCACTTGGCATCTTAATATTGGCCCTTTTTTTCCTTTTTACGGATCTTAAATGACTTGTATTTTTTCTTTCTTTCGGGACCCTTCACTACCCAAGGTATAGAAGGATACCATCTTCATTGGGATCCAAATGGTCCCTCATCCTTTTGAACTCCAAAACATGAACTTCGACAACGTCTTTCCAAGACTTTTAAGCATTTACATTCGACACATATTTCTAGGATAAAGGAATATTCCTTTGATGCACTATCTTAGGAGTTTGATTTAAAACTTACCTCAATGACCTCTGATGCCACAACTCTGATGGGTCCCACCTTCCCCATAACACTGCACTCACGTTAGGTTGGCTCTCCTTTCCAGATAAAAGGGGAATATGCTTTTGATACCCCTTTAGTTGGAGCTCAAATTGATTAACAAGTTTTCCCACTCAGATCCCATGACCCCAATGGTTGTATTTTCGAATTCAAGCTGCCTGTAGGCCCTGATACACGAATTTTGGCAACCACCTCTCTTAATTAGCATTAATGGAAGAGATTTAGGCCAGATTTAGTAAAATCTCTCATACAAAGATAAGTTATGGTGCATTTACGGGCATTTTAATACCTTTTAATGGTTATAAACCCTTATTTTACAACGAATCTTCTACCAAAAGTTTGTAAATGGAGATATGTTTTGATTTTCTAAGTGTTACTATGTGGCCATTTCCTCGGTTCGATTATAGGTACTGCATTTTCCTTTTTAATAGTTGGTCTTTCATGGTTGCAATATTAGTTTCCCATAGGTTAATTCACTTGTTAATCTGATGATGCAAGGTTAATCAACCACCTATCATGGTGGGCCAGAATCCCAAAAGACCAAAGGGATCTGTTCATTTCCAGCCATCCTTCGCATTTGAAATGTTGTCTCGCCTAGCTGAGGCCTTGGAGACATACACTACCCCCCACATTGATGAAGACCATAGTCCCATATATGAGGAGATCTACAAAATTTTCAATTTTGGAGATTTTCCCGCAGAAGACAAGAACATGGAAATATATTAGAACATCCAAAAAAGAGGCATCCATCCGGTTGTTTCTTGACCAACTCTTTTTTCCTACAATGAGGTTTCACAATGGTGCTTCAAGCAATTTGACGTAAATACCACAACCATCGTGAGCAAGGAAGTGAATCATGTGGCATCACAAAGGCATGAGGACATTAGTTTGAGATACCATCTACCAACTCCCACCTGTCCTCTCAATGAGCCATTATTGAAAGGTTTCACCCAAGGTAACAAAGGAACAATAAAGATAATGAAACATTGGTGGATGATGAGGACGAGACCCTCAAGCAAGGAAAAAATTTGGTTCCCACCCATAGGCTCAAGGCACCATATAAAATGTTGGTAGCCATGCTATGCCGACTTTATGGCGAGGAGAAAAGCACACACTTCCAAACTGATTGGTTTCCACTAGCCCGTACCATCATTAAAATAGGACAAGTGTTCAATTGGGAAGACATCTTGGCCTACAACATCTGTCTCCACATGAAGAACATCGTAGGTATGAAAAAACCATGTTTTTATTTGTCAACCTACCAAGTTGATTTTATCTATTCCTCTGTGAAATTTCCTAACCTTGGGTGGAATTGGGACCAAAACCAACCCCCTATTCATGTGTACTACTCTGAGCTATGGAGAATTACTTACAATAGATATTCTTATGACATTTTCAATCTTTTCCTCACCCCTCTATACTTTATTCTTTTTGGTTTCCCAAGACATAGGATTTCCTTTGAAGCTAGGAATAGGATAAAAGGTATAGTTGACTAGTTCATATGTAAATATTATTCATATATTAGGGTGTATGGCACCACTAGATCCCCACACATTTTACCCTACTTTGTCCCAGACCGTATGTTGATGAGAGATATTTCTTACCAAACCATGGGGTCAGAGGTCACCTCACTGCTCTTAATTAGTAGAAAAAAGATCTGGCCTATTTTCCCAATCCAGATAAAGAATTAAACCATTTACATTGGACCTCATGCAAGAATGGAGGAAAAAACCCTACAAGAGCTACACCTATGCCTAAGAGAACCTAAATTCCATGACCCACATGAGATTGTAGTTATCCATTTCAAATATGTTGGGCTCACCCACTCTAACATCCATGTAGTTGATTTTAAAGAAGACAATTTTAAAGGAATACTATCGTATGAAGAATTCCTACAAATTTTACCCAATGATGTTGCCAAACCAGAGTTTGAATGTGAGCAAGAGGAAATGAAGAGAGTGAAAATTGACTAGTTCCAAATATTTCTCTAATAGGAACAAGTTGACAACAACGTTAAAGAGAAAGAAAAAGATAGAAAAGAGGAAAAGTTAGAACATAAGAGACTCTAGGATGAGGAGGAGTATCAAAGAAGGCAAGCCGAGGAGGAAAGAATTAGAAAAGAAAATGAACTTAAGGCAGAACAGACTTCACTTCAAATGAAGAAAGTTATAAGAGCCAAGGCAAAGAAATTAACTGATGAGGTAGAGGCCAAGAGATTGACTGATGAAGCCGAGGCTAAATGAGAAGCTAAAGAAGTCAAGGCTAAAAAAAGGTAGATGAGCTATGGAAACAAGATCCATTGCGGGATTTGAGTCAGATCCCAAGCACTCCATCAATGCCCAATTTGGTTATTGTGAACATGCCACCTCAAGACTACACTCCTCTCAATTCTATTCTAGGGGAATTTTCAGGGCATTGTGGTGGCCATTGGAGGCTATTATTATGATAATAAAATGAGAAGTATTGAGAAGATATCAAATAAAAGTAAAAGAGGAGAAGACACCATATCGAAGTCATTTGCAGGGAGAGTAGTAGAATGGAAGGAAAGGCTTGATCCTGAAGAGAATGTTGTTCATGTATCCTCTATACTCCATGCTTTTACAGGACTAAATCCCTCGTCCATCCTTGAAGTAACAAGTCCCCTAAAAACTACCAAAACCAAGGTTATAGAGATGGAGGCAGAGTTAAGAGATGTGAAATACATGCTTACTTCAGAGTTCGAGAACGCTGCAAGAGTATATGATACTCTCAATGCATAAAATTTGAACAGAGATCTACAAGAACATAGAAATCAAATGAACACAGAGTTAGAAATAAGGATCAAGACCCAATAGGACATAGATGATAGAGAATTGGAAGCATAAAGACAAAATCTCAAAGTATCCCTAGAGGAGAAAAGGACATCTACACTTATTGTGGAGACTATCAAAACCCAGACATTAGAGCTAAACAAGAGGTTTTCAACAGAGCATAAAGAATTTCTCAATCTTCTTGGTAACATACAAACTAGTCGAGAAGAAAAAATTAGGCTACAAGATAAACTGGTAGAGATTCAAGGAAGATATGAGGAATCCCAAGAGGCTTTAGAGAAGATTCTCAGTTGGAAGGATACGTGCGAGACTCCCCCCACCACATTGTCGGTATATTCTGATAGAGAAAGACTTCGATATTAGATATTCTTTGACACTTGTAAACCCATTTTCAAGAATATACAAGTCACCCAAAAGGTAGCAACTGACTCCTACATTAGGCTATGTAATAACTCAAGTGATCTCATGGAAGAAATCAGAATGCGGCCAATGCTTCCTATTTATGAAGAAACACCTTCCACCACAAGAATTTTTGAGGTTGAAGAATGCAAGGAAATCAGATAAGTAAGAAGACAAAGTTTAAATCAGGTTGAAAGAAAATATTTGGGGGAACACATGTTAAGACCTATCGGGCTCACCAGTAAAATCCAACAATTTGTTAAAAACGTATGAAAGAAGTTACATCAAGAAGTGTCCTCTAAAGTTTGCAATGGAGAATTAATTGTGGATAAATTGAAATCAGGCAATCTTGAGGACATAATGAAATATTATTTCCTCTGGGAAGAATATCAAGATCAGATGCAGAGGTAGAGAAACTCATGATAATAACATTCCATAATTGTACCTAGATGTCTCCTTCCTCTGCTATTGTTATCTTGTTTTTCGATTTGGAATATGAAGAGTCATTTTGTAAAACGCCCTTGGGTTCATAATTGCAAGATTATAATGTAAAAAATCACTCCTCACTATAAAAAGGGAGGATTGTCCATAAGAGAGGGATTTTGGTTTCCAGATGTAGCAGGGTATTATTTTTACTGCATGTGAATTTGAACACGAAGATACATTTTTGAATATTGTAGTGTTAATGTGTATGAATGTGACTATTCAATTTAAATAGTCACTCCTCATTACAAAAAGGGAGGATTTTCCATAAGAGAGGGATTTTGGTTTCCAGATGTAGCAAGACAATATTTTCACTGCATGTGAATTTGAACCTGAAGACACATTTTTGAAGATTATGGTGTAACTTAATGTGTATGGATGTGACTATTCAATTTATGCATGTTTATTCACGTAGTATGTGGATGTTGGTTTATGATTTACTTCTGAATTAATGTTCTCGTGTCTATAGTTGCCATGATTTTCAAATTGAGTACAATGACAGTGTGATGCAGTCAATTAATCAATTACTTGGTTCTAATTGGTCATGTTGTTAAACATTCCCAGTTTTTATATGGAAAGAGTTTCCTTAAATAGAGAAAAATAATGCCTTCCCTTTGTTGATATTGTGGTAGCTGCATGAGGTATTAACCTCCATGTGTAACCCTGACAAGAATAGAATATTCTAGGAAGCAAGAAGAAACCCTAAAGCATTGGACATAACCTTAGAAGAGAAGTAGGCTAAAGGAAATATACAATATTGAGTGTTTAGCCTTTAGAATGAGAAGTCGGCCCATATAACTAAGGAGGAGTAGTATAAATACAGGACACCATAGCTCATTTGACACACATAGCTCACAACTGCAAAAATGTAAGAGTGCACACTGCAAAAATTGAGTAAGTGTGCAAGTCTGGAGAGTAGCTGCAGCTGCAACTACTGCAACCTGTATTCTCGGTTTAGGCTTGGACTTTCTATTGGTTATGGTTTGGACTTTTTTCTTGGTATGCTAACTCTGGAGAGTGACACGTTACCTTGATTGGCTATTAGGCCTAGGTTTTGCTTCCAGAATTATTCTCTGTCAAGGTTAAGGTGCTCGGGGGTGGCTTCAGCCTATGGTTGGGTGACAATATTGCTATATTGTCTATGGTTAAATGAGACCACCTATTATTTCTAACAGGTTATGGTCCCACACTATCTTCAGACAGTCTAACCGTTGGAAGATAGATTGGGAGTATTTGCTCAGTTATAGTTGCAGTTGCGGTCAGTTTTTGTTGCAACAACGAAACCCTAACCCTCTTGTTGAGGCACCTTAAGTGAAGAGATTGACCTAATTTCTAGATAGCCTAGTGCGCCCTAACCCAACGCACCTCCTGGTACTCTCAGCAATCTAAGATGCAAAGTTTGATATTTTAGTCAAAGTCAAAGGTTAACCAAGTCAAAGCAGTCATGACTTACTCTATGAAGTCAAAGAAAAAGTTAGAAGGGGCTTCTAACTTCAGAGCATGGAAGACAAGGATTGGCCTCATCCTTGCCAAGAATAAAGTGTTGGATATCATGAAAGGAAAGATTGTGGAACCACAATTTGAAGAAGGAAAAGAGAAGGAACCTTAGAATGTTGCAATTATGGAGAAGTTCAAGGACAATGACATCAATGCCATGAGTATCATAGTGGACTCTGTAGAATACCACTTGATACCCTACATCTCTCATCTTGACTCATCTAAGAAGATGTGCAATTCCCTAACTAACCTCTTCTCAATCAGACACATTGGACAAGTAATGAATCTGAAGAATGAGCTTCGTGACATGAAAATGAATGATGATGACAGCATAACATCATACTTTGTGAAAATCTCTTAGTTAAGAGATCAACTACAAGCTATTGAAGAAATCATTTTAGAGAAGGAACTGGTAAATATAGTACTCAATGGTCTTCCCAAGACATGGGATGAATTTTTCGCCCGCGTGAACACAAGGAAGGAGTATCCCACATTTGAAGAACTTTGGACTTGTTGTGCACAAGAAGAATCAAGGATTAACGCAAAAGAGAAATTCCAAAGGAAAGATGATGATCAAGCCTACACAAAAAAGTTCAAGAAATTCAAGAATAAGAAGAAGTTTGACTCAAGGAAGAATCCAAATCAAGATAAAGATATGTCAAAAAATTTAATGCTTCAACTATCGAAAATATGGTCACTACAAGAATCATTGTCCTAAGTTAAAGAAAAGGAAGGAAACACATGAAGCCTCAGTTGTTGAAGAAAGGGAACCCTCAAAGAAGGCCAAGCAGGATAAAACATACTTCTTCTAAAACAAGGTAACAATATTCTTCATAGTTCTTGTATATACCATGTTTACATAGTTTCTGTACATATCTTGCATATATATTTCTTAGAAGATAATATGTTCAAGTGAAACAATAACTATGGAATAATAACAAGATAAGGATTGTTATTATGATGACTACAAGTCAAGCAATACACATGAAAAGGATGAAGTATGTTGACAATATTTGGTAACAATTCCTATGGAAGCTATTATATCAGTAACAACTGCCAGATAAGTCAAAATCAGAATCAAACCTAAAGAGACTGATAAGAAGTCAAAACAGAAAGAAGTCAGAAATTAAAAGGAAATTAGAAAAATACTTGTGACACTTTTCAAAAGGAAATAAGGATGCAGACAGAAGCGTGGACTCTCTTAGACGGAGGGAGTTGATTACAGAATTCTAAAAGAAGAGCATGCATTCATGTATGAAGCAAGGATTAGGAGGGAGCTAATCCTAAATGATATGATCCATTGAGGATTATGAAGTATATGTCCTTGTTCCCATTGAAAGTAGCAACCATGATAAGCATCACGTGTTCAGAAGAAGTCTTCTTCAAAAAGAAGCCTCAAAGCATCCTTGGTTGTCCATGATCCTATGATGAAAGGAAGAAGTTGGAATCTTTAGGGCATGGAATCTATAGAAGACTACGTGGACCCAAGAGCTAAAGTGAAACATCAGGAAGAACATAAAGATTCCAAGAAAGAAAGAAAATCTAGAACAACCAGTTATTATACAGAGAATCACAAGACTACCAGCTTGGTTTGAACCCACTAGAAGCAATCGAGTAGAAGTAATGGAAGATATGATGAAGAACAATATATGTAAGAAATTGTGAAAAAGGGTTATAAATGGAAGCATTGAGAGATTCATAACTAGAGGTTCTTCCAGAAGGAGAATACTATGATAACAACTTGTTCCCGTAAGCCAGATATACCTCTATTTGAGCTATTATATATCTTGCAGTATCCATGGATTGAAGTTTACATCAGTTGGTTGTAAAAGAATGTTCATCCCAATAGATCATTTGAGGAAGAAGCTTATGTAAACAAATCTCAAGGTTTTGAGGTATACCAGATAGAGACCCATGTATGCAGATATAAGAAGACCTTGTATGGATTCAAACAACTTGATGCAGAGTATCTCATATACAACAGAAGCGTGATGAAAACTCTCTATTACAAAGATAGTGTATCAGAATAGTTACTCAGAAGTCTGGGATGATGGATTGCTAATCCATGGAAAACTCTCATGATGACAAAAGAAGTGCTAATTGGATATGTTTCAGTTTGATCCTTGCCATGATGTCATGAGCTAGTAGGAAACATAAGTGTTGAATTCAACCATGATATATTGTAATGATCAGAGCTATATGAAGCCTTCAGAGAAAACCAGTGTTCCATAATAGACCAAAGTACATTGAGATCAAGCATTACATTCTCCTTGATGAAGTCCAGAAAAGAGAAGCGGTTCTTCAATATATCTCCATAGATGAGCATATAGCAGATATTTTGGTATAGCCTATGTCCAAGATGAAAAGATTGCATATGTAAGAGACAAGATGGGGCATGTTGGGAGGAAGCACTGATGTGTTATTGATTTATGGATAGACATTTTTTCGGTTCGAAAAATGGTCCAGGATGAGTAGTTCCTTTCCAGTTCGGAAAGTGGTTTGAGATTTCTGATGAATAGGCATTTTCCAGTTCGGAAAATGGTCCAGATCAGACAATCATTTTCGTAATGAAAATGGTTCAATAGATTGTTGATGTACCATAGACAACGATTCCCCTTGTGGCCAGTGTGGGGGAATGGTCTAGGGCAATCATTCTTCTTGGTAATCACTCTCAATAGTGGTCAAGTATAATGGTCTGCCTCGCCGGGTATTCATTCTTTCGAAGTTCACAGCTGTGAGCAGTTTCGAAGAATGGTTCATTTTGGAGGTTGCTGCAGGACAATCATTTCCATTAGGAAATGGTCTAGACAGTCATTCCCTAGGGCAGACTCATTCTATCCAGGTTGCACTATGTTTAGTGCTGGAGGAATGGCCCAGTTAGGTGAATGGTCCAGGTTCAGAAATCAGGGACAGGCATTCCCTAGGGAAAATTCATTCTCTCCAGGTTGCACTATGATTAGTGTCGGAGGAATGACCTAGTTAGGTGAATGGTCCAGGATCAGAAATTAGGGACAATTATTCTTCTGTGCTTGAGAAGAATAGTCTAGATATCCCATGGCTGATGTTTTACTTTCTGAGGGCAAATTCTCTTCCAGATATCACAGACGTGAGTGGAAGAATGGCCCAGATGACTTAGTTTATATCATGATATTGTTTCTATGCAGTTTGATATCGGATGATATGATTGGTTTGGAGACTGTATGTCTCTGGACAGTAGATGTATGCTATTGTGGTGGATGTGTTCCACTCGTTGTGACTATGTGTCACTGATTAAGTAGTCGTGTGCCACTTGGTGTGGTTTTATACCATTGGATAGTAGTTGTGTACTACTATGGATAGACACAGTTGTGTTTTATTGAATGACATTGTTCAGATTTCCATGTAGACTATCAGTAGTGTTGAAAATGATTATCAGCTAGATGGATAGTTAGTATGCTGGTGGACAAATATTCTCCAGGAGGAAAATGGTCCAGGACATTTATTATTCTAGGACGTATGTCTAGATTAGAAGAATAGTCCTTGTAGCCCATGGCGTGGCTTCCAACATCTGTTGGAATAGTTATTCTTCTAGGACATATGTCTGGATTAGAAGAATAGTTCTTGTATCACTCTGTGGAGTGAGTGACTTATTCAATATCATGCATGATTACTCAGATGGAGTAAGGCTTCAAGAGATGATGCAGTGGATGCTATCAGATGATACTAACCATGATTATGGTGCTTGTGATCTAATCATGAGATAGCCTATATGTCTATGATAATGCTAATGATTGAATGGTATGTTTGTGCTCAAGACCATTGCTTTCAATACCTCCCTAGTTAGGAGGGAGTGTTGATATTATGGTAGCTGCAGGAGGTATTAACCTCCATGTGTAACCCTGACAAGAATAGAATATTCTGGGAAGCAAGAAGAAACACTAAAGCATTGGACATAACCTTAGAAGACAAGTCGGCTAAAGGAAATATTCAATATTGAGTGTTTAGCCTCCAGAAATTGGCCCAGAAAACTAAGGAGGAGTAGTATAAATACAGGAATCCATAGCTCATTTGACACACACAGCTCGCAACTACAGAAATGTAAGAGTGCGCATTGCAGAAACTGAGTAAGTGCACAAGTCTGGTGATCAGGGGATCAAATTTTGCTCAAAAATTCAAAGTGCTCAGAATCGCTTCAAATCGAATGAAAGCGTAGGCCTCGTTGTTGCAAACCCAACACAACTCGTTTGGGTTCAAATGGACGTCGGGAGCGAGAGATATCGCATTCTTTTCACAATGACAAAGAGGCAAAAAAAAAAATGGGGTGCTGACTGTACAGTCCGTACGACTGCTGACGTGGCAGTCCGTATGACACGTGGCAGAGTTGAGTGGCACAGTTGGCAGGTTTGGACGAATGGTATTGCGACATGTGGCAGATTGTGGTTGGTTGTACGGTGCCATGTGGCCCAGTCATGGGCTGCCACGTGGCACCATATTATTGGTTGCTCGTTTAAAATTTATTGGAGTCCACCGAGTTCGACCCCGTGACCTCCACACTCATGTAAAGCCTTCACATAGTGCGCGCTGCCAACACGCCCAACTTTGTTCCTTGTTATATAAGTGGGTTTAAATCCATTTGAATTAAACTTTATGTATGGTCGGAGGGGGGTCCGAGCCGGGGCTTAGCCCCAACCCGCGGTCGTATCCGCCATATCATATGACCATATCATATGACTCCAATGCAACGGGTGCGCACGTTTTGGGTTTTGATTTGTGGTTTAAACGGTTGAACGACCCGCCACATGTTACGTTTCTATTTTCCTATGGGACGGAGCCCTATTTGAAAATGTGTGTGGTCACATGCCCATACGACTTCGGCCTTGGCGATTAGGAGCTAGGTGCGTCCATAACCGTCCTACAGTTCGCACCATTTGTGCAGTTGCGTCCGGTGCTAGGTTTTTATGCTTTAAATTGCGTGTGGGCTAGGTTGAGCCAGAGGAGGTGCAATTTGTAGATGCAGAGACAACAAGCTTGAAGGGGGGACTTCCAGGAAGCCTAACTTCTTCAATTTTTGGCCAAACGAGGTGCCGAAAAAGCCTAGATAAGGGTTTTTGGATGTTCTGAAGCCATTGGAGTAGTCTATTTGGCAGTTTGAGCATTGTAAAGCACATGTTTGAGCACTTTGAGAAAATAATACAAATGATCCATTGGAATCTGGACCAAGAGATGTAGCCCAAGAGAGGGGTGAACTCCTTTATCATTTGTTGTGTTATGTGTTTTCTGTTCATTGATTATGTTGTTGTTTATATGCATATTGAATGAGTAAATCCTATGAATGATGTGTTGCAAAGTTGATCCATTTTCTTTTAACACATAAATTTTACTTGCAAATATTTTCAAGAGTCCAAGTCTTCTTCAATTTTAGATCAAGTTGGTATCAGAGCATATGTTTTTGAAGACTTGATTGTTTGCAAGTGTTTTGTTTTCTGATGCTCACAAGGTTGAAACTCACAAGAGGAGAAGGTCAACTTGTGGAGCCAAGTTCTCATCCTTCAAGGAGGAA
>JZKD02S0275981.1:19104-29293 GCA_000966675.3 Picea glauca | reverse complement strand
CTTTTTGATATTTTTAGATAAGAAAACAAATTGTAACATTAATACTAGATTTATTATATCATGAAATATTTTATATATTTCATTTATATGGATCACTAAAAATAAATGTAAAAAAAAGCTATTTGATATTTTTAGATAAGAAAACAAATTGTAACATTAATACTAGATTAATTATATCATGAAATATTTTATATATTTCATTTATATGGATCAATAAAAATATAGTTGTTTTGAAATGAGTTTGTTATCTTTAAGAAATTATAAATATAAATTTTTTTTGATAATTTAAAAAAAAAAAAAATTTTGAAAAACAATCAATCATATTTAAAATAGTTAAGAGTAAAAAAAATACTTTAATGAAATATAAAACTTTAAACTATAAAAAAAAATTATAAATTATCTTAAAACCATAAACTATTAAAGAAATTACCAACATATATTGCAAATATCTTTAAATAGGAAAACAAATTGTAACATTGACACTTGACTTATTATTCCATATAAATAAATGAAATACTTCATTCATATGAACCACTATAAACGCGATCAATCATTACTTTTTAAATTTTTTTCCAAAAGAAAATTTTATATACACAATTATAAAAACTATTTATTCTCTTTGTGGATCCAAAAGACAACATATATTATGAGAATTAATAAAACTACCTAATAGAAACTTCAACTTTATCATGGAAATTAATAAAACTACCTAAAAAAATGTCTACAAAGAGAATAAATAGTTTTTTTAATTTTATATATAAAAAAAGAATTTCCAAATTTTTTTTTTATATACAAAATTAAAAAAACTATTTATTCTCTTTGTGAACCCAAAAGACAACATATATTATAAGAATTAATAAAACTACCTAATAAAAACTTCAACTTTATCATGAGAATTAATAAAACTACCTAATAGCCACTGTATCATTAGATTTTAAATATTCTATTATCAATATTGGATTTGGTTAAAGTGATTTTACATTAATAGCTTTGAGCAGACCACAATTTTTCAAAAGTGCTTTTTATTGGACAAATTTTTTTGTCTTGACATATTTCTTTTATTTATTTTTTTTGTTCATTGTGCATTTTATTCTACAATATTTTTGTCTTGTCATATTTTTTATTATGTTTTTTATTTTACAATTTTTTTGTCATATGTTTTTTTATTTTTTATTATGTTTTTTATTTTACAATTTTTTTGTCATATGTTTTTTTATTTTTTATTATGTTTTTTATTTTACAATTTTTTTTGTCTTGTCATATGTTTTTTTATTTTTTATTATGTTTTTTATTTTACAATTTTTTTGTCTTGTCATATGTTTTTTTTTTTGGTTCATTGTTCTTTTATGTTGATGTGTTTTTATCATTTGGTATTAGAACTTAAAAAGATGTCTATGTTTTTATAATGTATTCTATGTTATTTTGTTATATTCATGGTTACAATGTTATATACATGGGAATATATTGCATATTTGGGGTTTAATGATATATATATATATATATATAATGTGTTTTGGACAACTAGGTTTTTCTTGGTTCCAATCTTTGGGGTTAATTGGTTTAGTTCTCGTTCTAGTTTTTGGGGTCCATTAGTTTTGATAGCATTGTCTCATACTATGAAAAAATCCTAAAGGAATCACAAGTTTGTAAACAAGCAATGAAAATAACCATAGATTTCATGATAAATAGAGCATCTAAATATGAGCTTGTCTTTTGATTAAGGTTCTTGCATACACAATCTATAAGTGCAATGCTCCCTTTATATGTGATGATGTGTCGTAGCTAATGGAAGAAAATACAAAGTTATGCTAGAGGAACTCTCAAGCCACAAGGTAGTTGTAGTCTAGTATATATGGGAGTGCAAAGGAGGTTGTCCTTGAGATGCATGTAGTTGTGGAAGTAGTGATCAAGTTCAAGAGTAAGGGGCTCTCCTAGCTCATGCGGCATTCAAGTAGGCTTTGTAGATCTCAGCTTTAAGTAGGCTTTGTAGATCTCAGCTTTGAAACCTATATAATATCCCTTTAATGAATTGGCCCACATCGATGAACAATTCTATGGGAGAAGATTTCCAATATCCATGTTTGAATGTTGGATGAGGCTCTAACATACCAACTATTTAAGAACAAGTTTAATTAAGGATAAGAAAGTCCACCATGCATCAAATTCATGATATCTATTACAACTTGAGTGAAAGCTCACCATGCATCAAATCCATGATTTAATCAAGATATCTTTTACAACTTCATTGAAATCTCACCATGCATCAGATCTAGTGTATCATGGTCAGAACATGGAAAAGCATGGATGTGGGGAGTGGGAAAAACCATTTATTTGCAAGTATATGTTTGGAAAACGTAGTAATGAGTACACTCTATATGTGAATCTAACCTAGGAATGGGTTCCAAACCTCACAGTCATAGAGGAGGGAAGGTTTCACCGGAGCATGAAAGAGTTGAATCTTATCCCACATATCTTGACATTAAATCTAGAAACATTGTCTCTCCAAGTTTTTAATGCCACATAACCTCTACTCATTCTTGATTCTACTCCTACTATCATGGAGGATGGGCTAGAGAGTACAACTCCAAGGTAAGTGTAGGATGTCACAACTTCTATCTCTTGTCCTTTAAAGGTGAAAATGGTATTGGAAGCCCTTTTCTTTGAGATGTTAATGGCCATAATATTTTTCTTAGCAAGGTTGACTTGAAGACCATGATTGTTGCAAAAGGAGCTTGAAGTATCCAATTATTGTTGGAGCCCCTCAATTGTGTGGGATAGGACAATTGACAAGTGCACGTGAGCAAAAAAGAGAAATGAATAACAAAAAAAGGAAGCACACAATGGGAAAAAAGTGAAGTGTTAGAATTGTGCATTTATTTGCATGCTCCATTGCATGCCACTAAATAGGTTTAGGACACATACAAACAAATTTTATAATAGTGTGGTTGGATTGCAACTATGGGTGCCAACCCATTTTGACCAAGTCAAACATAGATAATATAATATTACAATATAATGTTAGGGCATCTAGTAGGTGGCCATCAGTTCTCATCAATGTCAAACTAAGCTCCATAATCAAAGTTCTCGATTTTTTTTTTAATAATATCACCTTTAGTAGACATTTGAATGCTAGTGTATCAAAGAGCGTTTGAAAAACCAAAATCTCATAAGTACACTAGCTACCTTCAAAGGTAGATTGACATTGAGTTGACCATATAAAAAAAAAATCTATCTGAACATAGAAGATAAGATCTCAACATAGAAGATAAGGGATAAAATACTATATCCCTCAATCTTGAATCACCACAACAGTTTCCCTCCAAATGAGGGAGTAGATAAGAAAGGATAAAAGACTATATCCCTCAATCTTGAATCACCACAACAGTTTCCCTCTAAATGAGGGAGTAGATAAGAAAGGAGTTAAAATGCAAGGAGATGTCTTTCATAAGGACCTAGCAAAGCCACACTTCCAAAACATATGCTTTATATATTGTGCTCTTTCACATTGTACAGAAAGACTATTTGTGACTCAGATCTTGGCTAACTTGTGTTTGTTGACTAAAAATTGATGAAGAAGGAATGATTCAATTACTCTAAATTTAAAGGCATGAGGTGATCTGCATATACCATAACTATTCTAAGCCACTTTTCGTCTTCATCATTGAGCTTCTATCTATAATTTACTCTATTAACTAGGATCCTTTGACTAATCCACCCATAAAGAATATGAATTTCATATATGTATATGGGTTTTTCTACACCCTCTCTTTCCAACTCAAATTGTTAAAATTTAGATCCACTTTGAATCAATCTCATGGGTCAAAAACCAAGATAATGTCCTACATAAAAGATTTATATTTCCCTATATGAAAACCGATCCCCTCTCTCAAGGAATTGAAGATATAAGCATGTGAAAACACCTTTTTTAGTTAGGAACTTTCCTTCAACCTTAAAAAGAGCCAAGTGAACCTTAAAGAGAGAACCAAGTGAACCTGATGATAATTTGACAATTTGAAGCACTAGCTCTACAAGAGTCCAAGTCCCTAACACTGTAAAATTACTAGTCATTCCAAAAAGGATGTAGTGAGATCACGTACCATGCTATCCTAATCTTCTTTAGCATTGGATACCCTTTAGTGGTAAACTTTGAAGTATTATAATCAATGCCTACCATGATAAAGATTCCTTTGAATCCAAAAATGTGTGAAGTGTCATCACCTCATATGGCATGAGGTTCTACCCGTGATTTTTTTATAAGAAACGGGTAAGTAACAAGAAACAAGTTGAGTCTGATTGTGACCAGCAGTGGAGGCATGACTAATAAAGATTGTTAAATAATCCTGTTTAATTATAGAATATGATGACGAAATTATTTCTGAACTACAAAAGGCATAAAACATGTTATCTCTTCATCTCATATGGGAAAATTTCTATGAACTTTTGGCAATAAAACTTGTAACCAACAATAAAATGCCTTTTCAAAGTACTATTGACAGCAACAAAGTGAACTGTAACTTAGAGAGGCTTGAGTCAAGTGTGCATCTCATATGGGATAATTTCTATGAACTTTTGGCAATAAAACTTGTAACCAACAATAAAATGCCTTTTCAAAGTACTATTGACAGCAACAAAGCGAACTGTAACTTAGAGAGGCTTGAGTCAGGTGTGCAGAGCGACAATTTCATAGATAACATTTCAAAGAGATTCTTGAATGCCATGGGAGTTTTAGTAGAGAAAGTCACATGCATAAGATGCAAAGAGATGATCAAGTTAGTTTTCGAATCCGCGATATCAGACTTTCATAACAAATGTATGGATCGTTCAAGTAGTAGAGTCCTAAGAGAAAGGGCCACCTCCTTGGAACATCAAAATAAATGTTTTGGAGATGTTATGGTTGAGAATGTGGAAAATAAAGCTAATGTAATCATTGATAAAGGGAAGGTGGACGATTGGTCAGTTTTCTTAGAGAAATGAAAATATGTGAGTTCGAAATTGTTCTTCCACAAGCAGTAGAAGTTCCTAGCTATCGATAGATTCAGAAAGGAAGAACACAAATAATGAAAAACAAAGATGCAAGAATTGATTGGGGTTTCAATACCCTTCTACGTATTAAATAGGTTACACAAAATAAAACAAGGATCCAATGGATCGTTGGCTAACTAGAGAAAGCTAAAACTGAACTCAATGACTAATTGAATTCTAAGTACACTTAACTTGGTGAGATGGTAGACAAGGTGGAAATCAACAGGGAGATTACTCTAACACTCCCCCTTAATCTCAGTTGTTATATTCATCAACACTTACAATGCCAAGTGTTGTCTTTGAAATTCAAAAACAAATTTTTCAAGTGGTTTAGTAAAAATGTCTACTATTTAATCTCTTGATCCACAAAATTGAAGAGAAATATCATCATTATTGACAAGCGTATCAATGTGTTTGATTTTCTTGTGAAACACGTGATTCTTTGATAATGCAATGGCTGAGTTGTTATCACAGAAAATAGGAGTTGGTTCCTTTTCCATTTGTTCCAAATCATTCAAGGGTTTTCTCAGCCATACTGCTTGACATGATGTTGAAGTTGCATCAACATACTCTACCTTTGCTAAAGATATTGAAACAATGGGTTGTTTCTTGGATTCCCATGAAATCAGATTGGTTCTCAAATGAAAAACATAACCATATGTGCTTTTCACGTCATCTATGCTTCCTGCAAAATCACTGTCGGTGTACCCTGCTAGTGAATAATCTTCAGATGTTGTGTACCACAAACCATAATTGAGTGTTCCTGCAACATACCTTAGCATTATTTTTCCAACTTTCTAGTGAGAATCCTTGGTAGATTCCATAAACCTGAAAACAAACTTGATGTAAACATTATATCAGTTCTATTTGTAGTAAGGTCAATGAGACTACCTACCAGCCTCTTATACAAAGTAGAATCAATTATTGAGCCTTGATATTGTTTGCTCAATTTTGTTCCTAGTGCTATAGGAGTTTCTGTTGGCTTGCATTTATCCATTCTAAACCTCTTTAGAATGTATGTAGCATATTTTTGTTGACAAAAAAAAAAATACCATGGGTAGATTGCTCAACTTCAATTCCCAAAATATATTTCATGAGTCCAAGATCAGTCATCTCAAATTTTGTTTTCATGGCAGATTTAAATTCTTCTAAAACTAGATTACCTATATTAATCATATCATCAACATAAAGGAAAACAATGAGTATTTTACGTTCATGATCCGATTTTGTATAGAGTGTTGGCTCATTATTGCTCCTGCTGAATCCATTATTGATCAGGTAAGAGTGAATTCAACTGTACCTACCTCTTGGAGCTTGTTGTAATGTTCCCAAACAAGTTTTCTTGGAACATGTTAAGTTTTATGGTTTTTTGTTTGTGGTATTTTGTCAAACACTTCGCAAATTTGTCTTCTTGAGTTGCACTAGGGTCTATTGTTATGGTTTTGATTGTGTTTGCAGCAAGTAAAAGATAGTAATATAGCCAATGACATATACACAACAATATGCAATAGAAGTAACACAAGAAATAGCCACAAATACCTCAGATCTGAGTTTTATTTATCATATATAGCTGACCTCATACAAAATGGAGCAGATCTAGAATACATGTAGAAGAATGATGTATGTGGCTGATAATGCCTCCAAAATACAATAGGATGGTGGAGATAGGAACTATGAAGAGTCTTCCAAGATGAATACAAAAGATATCCAAGAATCCATGCTGTATGTGTTTCCCTCTCTAGCAAAGTGCACTCTTTCTAGCTGTAGGAACCACTGCAAATTCAGCCTCCTAGAAGATGACCACTCAATCACTGAAATCAACTGTTAAAGTGTAGATCGGGGGATAGGAAACCCCTATGAAGAATCTCCAAGCTGTTGGGAGTGATCTCCCACTCCAAATCACTAGATCCCCTATGGACAGTGCGCCCTCCTGAAGAGAAAACTCGCCCCTATGGAAGATAAAATGCATATAGCTGACCTCATAGCAAAGATATAGCTGACCTCATAGTTGACCTCATAAAATTTGGAAGTTCACCACTTCCAATCCCCACTAACTATTGTTGTGCCATACTGATAACTGTCAGAAGCCCTCTAGGCCAATCTACTGTCCCCACATCATCATCCCAATGAGAATATGAACCTGTATCACCCTCAGAGATATCCTCCATCCCATGGCTGAAGATACTCTCCATCACGTCCAAGGCTTCATCTGTCTATCTCTGGTGATCCTCCCAGGATGTCTCTCACTCCTGTTAGGATGTCTCTTCCATTGTCTATCTTCCCCTATGTTGTTGTCAATGATGAAAGTATCGGGAAAGGAAAACATAAATAACTGCAACTGTTTGTAGGACTGGCAAGTATCATATGCTTTGGTCAATCCCAAGGACTTAACTAAAAGATCATCCACTAGCACGCATGGTGAATAATCTCATGTACTCATCATTGAACTCCAACCAATGGGTACAACAGTAGGTAACTCCATAAACTGTTGGTCAATCACTCTCCCTCCATCATCACTCATATAGTTGTTGGTACTGTGAAGGTGATCTCCTAGATATATATACTGTTGCAAGGGATAGGAATCTCCATGCTCTTCTAAGTATGTCTCCTCCTTGCAATCCAATGCATCCCCCTGAATCCCACTGTACACCTATGCATGCTCCTGTGAACTATCTCTCATCATCATATGCCCATGTATACTTATGCAAGCCCCTGTATTTTCTTGCATCATCATGTATCCAAGGTGTACTACTTGGTCAACCTCTACATGGATGGCATCCCATCCTGGAACCCAAATGGAAGTGTCCTCATAAATGCCCCTATCTCTGGAATCCCCAGGTGTATGTGTATGACCAACTGTCTCAGAACCCCTCATGTATGGTGGTCCCTGTGACATATGGACATCCTCCTGCATATCATGATCACATCTCTCCATAAGTGTCAGTGATCCTAGGTACTCCTCATGCTCCTCCATCATCTAGCGCCCCTCTACCAAACCACTAACATCCTCTGGCGATGTAGTTGAAGTAAACATTTGTCTCTCTGATGAGATAGATGTAGTGGATCCCTGACTAGTCTCCTCAAGGAGCTCCTCTACTCTAGATCCTAATTTTGTAATGGATGTTTGTGCGCCTTCCAAGAATCCCCGTATGCTCACCAACTCATGAGTGAGTCGTTCCACCTCAACCTCCTTCTCCCTCAGCGCCCTGTGATACATCTCACCAACCTCCAATAGGTGATCTCTATCCATCAACAACTACTGGTAGTCGGCCCTCATCACAGTCACTCTCTCCTTGAGTGTATGGAATTCATCAATGAAAATCCCCCCATATGAACTATCATGTTCCATCGAGGCCCTCCAACAATATCCCGCCACCAATGCGTGTGTATCATCAATACATCTAGTGGCTGCCATGATCATGTCCTCATTGACTCTTAGTTGTCCTGTCAAGTGTTGTGACTCTTGATCACAATCTTGCTAAGGTGCTACCTCATAAATCTCACTGCTAATGCCGACAATGGAATCCCCATCAACACACTCCTCAAGATATAAGGCATTGAACTGCCCACTATCCTCTGTGCTACTGAGTCCTCCTGCACGCCATTGCACACCATCACCAACTGCTACCTCCATATGAATTGCACTATATCCTATAAGTGCAACGGTATCCTCATGTGCACTCACCCTACTAATATCATATGGGCCTAGATCCCATACAGATGTGTCCATACATGTGCTATGGTCATCCCGACCAATAAGGAGTGCATCCTCATCACTGTAAATCGATCTTGGAAGTTAGCATCCCAACAAATTTTTTGGTCTCCTCAACCTGATCTATCATAAGTGTCTGAGAAGGTAAGGATTGTGTCACGCTCGACTACATTATCCCCCATGCATGAAGTTGGTTTGCCTCATGTCTAGGTGCTAACACATCTGAACTCTCACAGGCATCCCGGTCATCACTCTGTCTATCAGATGCATGGGTGTCACTAGCCTCATAGGACTGCTCAACTGAAGCATCTAAATCCACGTCATCATGCACAAACTCCTCATGCCCAATCAAATGGTCAAACTGATGTGTGATCCTCTCCATATCAAGCTCCTCACTCTGTCCCACATGTGTTCTAATATCGGAAGATAGATCTACTGATGGTGCATCCCCTGTTGCTAATATGACATCCTCAACACCTACATCCTCTAATGAGGTATCTAAGGCTGCATCCTCATACGTATCCTCCTCATCACTATCATAGTGCACCTTGTTATAGCACAATTTGTAGGTTGGGAAAAGCTCGACTCAACCACAAACCAAGTGCTACAACTTGGGAATCCTACACCCAATGTCACCTCGATGTAGGTCCCGCATTTCAAGGGTGACTAGGTCACTGTAGGGAGGCGATCCCGGTGACCCTAGGGGGATTGAGATGGAGATGGAAAGAAATGGAAGTGAAGCCCCTAGAGGTCAAGTCTAAGTGGAGTGAAAAGTGGGAAAATATGCCTTGTAATTCAAGTGATTGTTGCCCCAAAGGTATAGTACTTCTCTGGATGATTGTACCTGCCCGAGACACAAGCAAATCCAACTTGCAATGATATATGTTAACTTATGGATCAACAATTTAAGCTTTTTGTCCCTAATTTGCAGTAGTAGATGACAGTTTATATCAACAAGTAAGACATTCAAATCAACATGTAAAGCATGAGATCAATCAACGATATTATCAATGAGTATGGCAATCAATTATGAATGAAAAAATGGCACTTTAAGGCTGAATAAAGCAAGTTGTTATAACATGTATTTTCTGCATAAAATTGCAGCCTTATGGCTGTAGCATTCATTCACTTTTATCAGAAAATTACACCATCAAAATATGCCAACAAGTAGCCCAAAAGGTGTGCCCTAGTTAGTAGAGTTAGTGTGCAAATTTTAGGAGCTAGTCTAGGGTTAGTTTAGGAGTTATGGTTAGTAGTTTATCTAGGTTAGATCAGCCCTAATAGTTGTAGGTTAGGGTTTGTAACAAGAAGTAAAGTAGTGGGAGAGAGGGGACTCCCTAGTAGGGGAAGACTCCTCTCAATGAGGCAAACCAACTTCAAGCAAGAGACCTTTCAAAAGATAAAAATTCATGTTTCCCAAGGCAATGATTTTATATCTCAAATGCAAAAAATATA
>JZKD02S0275980.1:51672-100222 GCA_000966675.3 Picea glauca | reverse complement strand
GCATATGATTGAAATCTATCACAATCCTTAGAAATGTCCAACTTTACTAGTAAGCATGCTTTCCACAAAGCCTCTATTGTAGTCTATGAGATCACATAGATGCATTCAAGAGAGAGACTACATCGTGAAGCACATCAAGAACACACACAACCTAATAAAGAAGAGATCATTTAGGGAAGGATATCCATCTGAGTCTTTATTTCATCTTCATGGGTATTTGTAAAATAGAGAGATGGTTGGAATAGTTATACTTGCTCTGACTAATCCTTTGTTATGTTCTCTTTATACATATGTTCTTATACATTCTTATACTTAGGATAATGTATGATGGCATTTTACAAGGGCCTAAGAGCCCCCCTCAACATCTCCCCCATAATCAATTCCTTGCTTGTCCTGAGCAAGTGTGCAACAACGTTCGGGATCTCTACTCTTGTAGAAGTATCCTTAATGTGCATCAACCATGCATATTGGTCTGCAAAAGGTAAATCGGTGAAACAGTTATCAGGTGTATAGGAAGATACACATATACAAGGTTTATTGTGACTGGTTTCCAATGGATCTTATGACGACGTATCACATTTCCAAACTCCTCGATCTCCATATGATCAAATCTATCGATCTCTTGTAGGGTGCCATCGACTGCCATACTCAGTTGCAAGTTATTCCTCACAGGAGCCATCAAGGCACTCTCTAGGGATACTCCAACGATCTGTTGCACCTAGGGGTTCTTTTTATGGAATCAATGAAGGTTTGCGACATTAACCAATCCTACCATTCCTCTGCTTTCTTTGTCTTGACCCAATGAACTCTTCTGCAATTCTTGTACCAAGGGGCTCCATCAATTTAATTGTTCTTGTGTCATCATCTCATTTTTTAAGCTCTTATGTGTGTGTGTGTGTGTGTGTTTGGATATGTCTCTTCCTTGAATTCCTTTAACTATTGTCGACACACTCATCATCAATGCACAATATTGTACCTCTCTACTCAGTTTCTCATCAAAATTGAATGTGCTTCTTTATGTTTTTCTCGTCTTTGAGAATATGTGGAGTATGCATTTGATATTACATGAAGAATGATGTTGGTGATGTGTGCAATTTGTAATACCCAAGGTTTGATTTATCTATAACCAACAAAACCCACCAGACACCGACCCTTTCGGCATCACTTGCTTGCACAGATGAAGTCTCACCTGAGGTATCTATTTGGACTACAAGAACTAGCTTTCTGAAGTAGTGAGGGAATGGGAGGTGATCATTGTGCTCGTTCTTTCTTATTATGTCTGTGCACGTAATTATGCCATTGTTATGTATTAAATTACTTAGCAATTCAGGTTCATATTACCATTATATTCCATATTACTGCATAAAATCATTACTGTAACAATCATTATTATTTGTGCAAAGGTTAACCATAAGTCAAAACTATTCTACTATGCGTCCAAACAAAATTTCATCAGAATTCACATAAAAGACATGTCTCACAACATTTAATGTGGTTCAACCAACTCTATGCTACATCCACAAAGATTGGATTCTTTATTATGCTTCCGTTAAGTGCTTTAGGCTTGTGCACTGCACTTACAAAGGTGTATAATGGACATGTTTCTCTTCTCCTAGCCTAGCCGCTCTGCAGTGAAACCCTATCTCTCTCTGCCTCATCCCTTACATTTAGACACATAGAATAGGAACCCAAAAAATATCTCATAGACAGGAACCATACAGAACCCAACATAACCCTTAATCTCCCAACCAGTTACATATTTATACATCAAAACTCGAGATTAAAAATCTACTTGGTTCATCCCAAAACCCATTGCATTGCATGGATAATTCAGTTAACTGGTTGTTCGGTTGATTTCCTCTTATGTTTCATCTGCGTGTTTCTTTTGTGCGTCCTTCCATATTTAGAAGTTAGAACTTCAAGTTGTCATCTTTCCTTTTCATCCTCTTTCTTCTTCTACTTTATTCTTCTCTTTTCTTTATTTTCTATTTTATTCTACTTACTGTGCATTTCCCTTCTTGATGTGATCCAAAAAAGGATCCAGAGAAGACTAAGGATAAATCAGTATTCATAGAAGCACCTCAGAAAGCTCATAATGACCTCATCAAACAAAGAAAGGGAAAAAATTAAAAGTCCTCAAAACTCAGTGAAATTGGCATCATCGCGAAGAGTGTGTCACACGATTTCAATTGGAGTAAACGACTCTTCAAACAGAGTTATGGATCGAAAGATATTCACAGTCAAAGTTTTGGTCAACCTAGCCTAGTCAGTAGGGATGAGTCAACATTTGTACTATTGACATCAACATCAGTAGGAATGACGTCAGTGTCTGTACAAGGTACATGGCACACACAGAGGGTGACACCTGTCATGATGACATCAGAATGACGTCATCATGATGACATGGAAGCACTAGAGGCTGCGACATGTCACTTGTTTTTGGACTTTTCCGATCAGTCCGTACAACCACATGGCAGACCATACAACCACATGGCAGACCATACAACCACCCGACATGTGACGTGGCATGTTGATGTGGCAGGTCCGTGAAATGTGGTGATGTGGGCCAATGAAAGGCTGCCATGTGGCCCAGTCATGGGCTACCATGTTGCAGCGGGAAAATGCACAACAACGCCCATCAACCAGATTTTCAAAAATTGGCAGGGTTGGCTGGCACCAACCCCTAATTTGCCAAATCTGATAGGGATTCCGCCAAATCTGGCCGAATGAAACCACTCCGCCAAACTTAACCGTATCCCCCAAAGACTCTGCCAAACTTAACCAATCCTCCAACCAAATATACTGTATAATTGTAACAATACACCAAAAACGGGAGGCCCGTAGGTTCGACCCTAGGATCTCCCCTAACCACTATGCCTTTGCAATGTCCTCCCAACCACTTGAGATGGGGTGTGACTTGGTATAGTTCGCCCGCATTATTGATTAAAAATTGGTTTTCTCTAGTGCACAGGGGTCAGACCAAGGGAGCGCGACCATATGGATGGGACACGAAAAACGAGATGTTTTCCCATGAATTTATTGCAGGTCCAGGAATGGAAATCGAGACAAAATTTCTCATGGGCCTGAAAGTGCCAGACTCATATCGAGGCATGGAGACGGTCATTTTTGGGTAATTCGATGCCACAAATTTAGTGGTGTTGTTTGTTTTCCGATCTGAGCAAAGATTCTGCAATTTAACTCTGAATGAGGTATACTTATATATTTTTCCAAATTATTTTGCTGAGTTAATAAAAAAGCCTACCCATTTGAGAGCAGGACCCCAAGACGTAGTCCACCAAGAACGAACTCTATTATCAATTTTTTGTATTAAGATATGATGCATATGTCTCTTCATTATTGAGTTTTTTCCTTCTTTATGGTGCACTTCATTTTATGCTCATTTAATACAATTCTTTAATAAGTCACATTGCTGAAAAGATCATGGATCATGTTGGTATCAGAGCAGTCATATTTGACTTGAATAGTTGAGTGTGAATGCTTACTAGGGCCAAGCATAAACAAGGTGAAGGAAATCTTAAGACTTTCAATCCCGAAGTTGGTCGTGCATCCCGAAGGAAGAAAATGGTCGAAGAGGAAAAGTGTGATGAACAGGAGAAAAACTTCCATATGGTCTTCTATCGCATGTCATAAATGGTCGAGAAAATGTATGGAGACTACGAGAAGAGTATGAAGAAGAAAGCGAAGAAAAAGAAGATGATAATGCTTTAGTGAATCAAGAGGCTGGAGGAGACCCTCCTGAGCCTCCATGTTCACCATCGAGTTCTAGCTCATATTCCTCTGATCATTATCATCATTCTCATCATTCTATCTATAAAGCTTCTTTTAAGAAACCATTATTAAAGCTTGATGTAAAATTTTCTTTACCTATGTTTAATGGAGATGTTAATCCTGAAAAGCTAGATAATTGGATCTGACACATTGAAGTATAATGTCGTGTTCAATAGATTGATGAAGAAGAAGTTAAAGTGAAATTGGCCTCTCTTTGGTTGGAAGGCACTACTCTTATATGGTGGGAGAGAAAAATTCAGGACACAAGTAAGTGTGGTAATCTTCTTTCCTCATGGTTGGAATTTAAATAAAAAATAAGGAAGCAAATCTATCCATTGGGTTATATACATAAAGCAATGATGGAATGACAAAATTTAAGACAAAGTAAAGGTCAAACTGTACAAAGTTTCATGGAAGAATTTAGGAAGAGATCTCTTGCATTGAACATTCCTTTAGATTCTTATGAAACTTTAATGAAGTATATTGGTGCACTTCACAATTATATTCGTCATACTTTACTATTGTTTAACCCCACAAGTCTTGATGAAGTTTGTGTGCAATCCACTCACCTTGAGAATAGGGGAAAGCATGTTCAAGAAGATCCCACAAAGAAACCTTCCAATTTCCCACATAAGTAGTTTAATTTTTTTAAAAGAAAGGACAAAAAGACCACCACTATAAAGAGGGAAGAAGGAAATCCATCTTGCACTCATTGCAAGAAGAATGGTCTCGATGATTAACACTGTTGGAAATTGCATCCAGAGAAAAGACTGAAACAGTTCGGTGGAAAGGGGAAGACAAAGACCGTTGCTACAGTGCAACAAAATATTGGTTCTGATTCAGGAGACGAAGAAAAGATCATGACGGTTAGAGTACAAGGTAAATATTCCCTTCATGTTAGTTCAAATTCCAATAATGAATCTCAAGATGATGAAAGAAAGAGGAATGAATTGTTTCACATAAGAGTTGTATCTAAGCACACTAAGATAGATACATTATTTGATTTGGGTTCCCAAGTAAACTTGATATCTGAAGCACTTTTCAAAAAGATGGGTCTTGAAACTAAACCACATCCACATCCTTATCCTCTTGGTTGGGTATGTGATAAAGCAAAACTTAATGTCACCAAGCAGTGTAGGTCAAATTTGTTGTTGCTTCAAATTTTATTGATAAAGTGGATTTGGATGTTGTATCACTTGATATATGTGGCATAGTGCCAAGGATTCCTTATCTTTATGATAGGAAAGTAGTCTTCTTTCGTCATGAGAACAAATATCACCTTACTAAAGGGGGAGTGGAATATATTGTTAGAGCCCACAACATGAGGGTAAACACCACACTTGTTAGTGCAGGACAAATGAAGAGACTCATAAACACAAATAAGAGATATGTACTCATGGTCGTAAGGGAAAAGGATGTCGGAACATCCGACACCTTCCAAGGATGTGATCCTTCTCATAAGAAATAATTAATTGATATTGTTTCTAAGTATGATGATATTTTTCAGGAACTAGATGGATTACCTCCTAAGAGGGAAATCCAACATGAAATACATCTTCAACAAGATTCTCCTCTTCCTAATGTGGGCATGTACAAGATGTCAGTTGTAGAGATGAAATAGATAAAAAAGCAAGTACAAGGCTTATTATATCAAGGGATCATCAGGCCCAGTTCATCTCCTTGTGGTTCTCCGATCGTGATCATGCCAAAGAAGGATAACATATGGAGAATGTGTGTCTATTATCGATCCTTAAACAAATCATGGTAAAAAATAGATACCCTCTTCCTCGTATAGATGATTTACTTGATCAATTAAAGAATGTTGTTTATTTCACTAAGTTAAATTTGTGTAGTGGATACCATCAGATCAGGGTTGCAGAACAGGATGCATGGAAAACTACCTTTAAAACCAAACATGGATTGTTTGAGTAGTTAGTTATGCCATTTTGGCTTTGTAATGGTCCGACAACCTACATGTGTGTGATGAATGATGTATTTGGGGCATTTCTAGATGATTTTCTAATTGTATATTTAGACGACATTCTTATATTTAGTGGGACTTGGGATGAACATGTATGGCATGTAAAGCAAGTGTTAGATACTTTGCAAAGGGAAACGTTGTATGTAAAATTATCCAAATGTGAATTTGGCAAGATTGAACTTGTGTACTTAAGTCATATTGTAGGAGGAGGAAAATTAAAAATTGATCCTTCCAAGATTGATGTAATTGTAAATTGGCCTGTGCCCAAAAGTGTAACTAAAGTACAGAGCTTCTTAGGTGCAGTTCAATACTGGAGGAGATTCATTTCAAACTTCTCATTAATTGTAAATCCTTTGCATGCCTTAACCAGTGTGAAGAACACTTTTCAGTGGGGAGGAAAACAACAAAAGGCCTTCGACCCTTTGAAGGAAAATATCAGTACTGCACTTATATTAGAATTGTTGAATCTTCAACATCCTTTCGATATCAAGACAGATGCCAACAGATACGCCATGGGTGAAATATTGATGAAATATCATAAGCCTATATGTCACCACTCTGAAATTTTTAACCAAGATGTTGACCTGTTGTTAACTATCCTACATATGATAAAGAGTTGTATGCATTAGTTCAAAGTGTAAAGAAATGGAAACACTACTTGTTAGGGAAGGAAACAATCATACATACAGATCACCATCCCTTATAGTATCTCCAAGTAAAAACCAAGCTGCAACAATCTCGACATTACAGATGGATGGGTTTTCTACAACATTTTAATTTGGTAATCAAATACAAAAAGGGTACAAGTAATAAGGTAGTTTATATGCTTTCTAGACCTCCTATTGTTGCTTCTATTATTTTGAAGAATGATTCTTTATCTCATGATAACTATGTGGAGGAATATGTTGTTGATGAAGATTTTAAGGAGGTATTTGAAAATCTAACCCATGGTGCACAGGTAGAGAACTATTTTCTGCAGGGAAAACTACTCTACCATCTTGGAAAGCTTTGTATTCCTACAAGTGAACGAGTCCATGTAATACGAGAATCTTACACTTCTCTTGTGTCTCGACATTTTGGGGTAGGAAAAACTATGGCTCATCTGCAAAGGTTTTATCACTAGCATCAGATGAAAGAAATTGTAACTAAGTATGTAAAGGGGTGTGTGATGTGTTCTATTTGTAAGCCCACTAATAGAAAATTGGGGCTATACTCACCACTTCATGTTCCATCTCATCCATGGGAGAGTATCTCCATGTATTTTGTAGGGGGTTTACCAATGTCGAAAAGGGTTCATGATTATTTGTATGTTGTAGTGGATAGGTTTGTATGTTGTGTATCAGAATACCAATCTCTTCTTTTAGTATGTTTGGGCTCACTTTGGGTTACCCACATCCATTTTCTCGGATCGAGATACTCAATTCCTTGGATATTTTTGGAAAAAACTTGTGGAGAATGATGGAAACCAATTTTAAGAGGAGCATTGTTTTCATTCCACAGACCGATGGAAAAACAAAGGTTGTTAACCAAACAGTGGTGTTTTTTCTTCGAGGCTACTGCAACAAACATCCCAAGTTATGGGATGAAAATATACCATATGTACAACATGCTTACAATCGAGCCTTGCATTCTTTCACTTAGTTTTCTCCATTCGAGACATGTTTTGGGTATTTACCTAAGGTCCCTTTGGACTTGATGTATGAGAGAGATGTCGATTCAAATGAATAAATAAATGAAGACAGGGCCCGCAAGTTCATTCAATGGATCCAGAAGGCACACCAAGAAGTCATGGAACAGTTATAGAAAATTCAAGCACAATATAAATATCGACATGACAAACACAAGGTTGATCATCAGTTCTAGGTTGGATACCAGGTATGGCTTCACATCAGCAAGGAGATATTGAAGGGTGAAGGAAAGAAAATCAAGCCCATCTAATATGGACCCTTCACTATTTTGGGAAAATCAGTACCAATGCTTTTCGTTTAGATCTTCCACCATATATGCAAATTTACTAGTTGTAAATGTGTAAAAATTGAAACATTTTGAGCCTCCCATGATCATGGATCAAGGTGAGGGAGTTTCAATACCTTCAGTTGATGAGTTTTATCTTGAGTACTTGGACGATTTGTTGAAGGAAGATATCATCCTAGACAAAAGTATGAGGAATTCACACAGGGGTGATGTTGATTTTCTTCGAGTGGGATTGAAGGGCACCCATCCAAGCAAGGAAAAGTTGATTGAGAAGGACAAGGTGAGGGAACTCTTCCCTCACTTATCTGTTGATCGATGAAATATTTTGGTGGTCCAAAAATCTCTTAGTGGGAAGGTGTGATCCAAAAAAGGATCCAGAGAAGACTAAGGATAACTCAGAATTTGCAGAAGCACCTCAGGAAGCTTAGAATGTCCTTAGCAGACAGAGAAAGGGAAAAAAATTAGAGTCCTCAAAACTCAGTGAAAATGGCATCATCAGGAAGATCACGTCGCAAGATTTCCAACAACGTAAACGAATCGTCAAACAGAGTTATGGATTGAAATATATTCATGGTCAAAGTTTTGGTCAGCCTAGCCCAATCAACAAGGATGAGTCAACATGTGTACTGTTGATGTCAGCATCAGTACGGATGACGTCAGTTTCCGTATAGATTACATGGCACACATAGAGGGAGACATGTGTCATGATGACATGGCAGCACCAGAGGCTGCCACATGTCACTCGGTTTTGGACTTTTCTGGTCAATCCATGGAACAATGGGAAGGTGCCACATGGAAGTCTGTATAGCCACATGGAAAACCATACGACCACCCGACAGGTGACGTGGCAGGTTGATGTGGCATAGGTGATGTGGCAGGTCCATGTAGTGTGGTGACATGGTCCAATGAAAGGCCGCCACATGGCCCAGTCATGGGTTGCCACTTGGCAGTAGGAAAATGCACAAGGACACCCAACAACTGGATTTTCAAAAATTGGCAGGGTTGGCTAGTGCCAAACCCCAATCTGCCAAATCTGATAGGGATTCCGCCAAACTTAACTGTATCTACCAAAGAGTCTGCCAAACTTAACCAATCTGCCAACCAAATATACCACATAGTTGTAACAATACACCAAAAACGGGAGGCCCATGGGTTCGACCCAGGGATCTCCCCTAACCACTCTGCCTTGCAATGTCCTCCCAACCACTTGGGATGGGGTGTGAATTGGTATAATCCACCTGCATTATTATTTAAAATTTGGTTTTCGCCAGTGCACGGGGGTTACAATAGGGGCGTGCAACTGTACAGACGGGGCATGAGAAACAAGACATTTTCCCATGAATTTATTGCAGGTGCAGGCACGAAAACCAAGATGAAATTTCTCATGGGCCTGAAAGTGCCAGACTCGAATCGAGGCATGGAGACAATCGCTTTTGGGTAATTCAACGCCATGAATTCAGTGGTGTTGTTTATTTTCTTTTCTGAGCAAATCTTCTACAGCTTAACTCTAGAATGAGGTATACTTATGTATTTTGTCAAATTATTTTGTTGAGTTAATAAAAAGGCCTACACATTTGAGAGCAGGACCCAAAGACATAGTACACTAGGGAAAAACTCCATTATCAAGTTTTTTTGTTTAGATCTGATGCATATTTCTCTTCATTGTTGATTTTTTTCCTTCTTTATGGTGCACTTCATTTTATGCTCATTTAATACAATTCTTTAATAAGTCGCATCGATGAAAAGATCCTGGATCACGATGCATATCAGCTATTCCCTTCCTCATCTTTCTTCTTCTCTTTTGTGAACCTCTTCTGTGCACTTATTCTCTACTTAGGATTTTTCTCAAAAATGTATTCCAAAATTGTTTGTCCAATAGGGCCCCAACACTCACATGTGCCTCATCCCAAGCCACTCAAGTTTGTTGCCTACTCTTCCATACCGCAACAGAATTTTTGGAGGCTACCTTTGCTACCTCCACTTCTTTGATTATGTTCGCCTATGTTTTTGTGATCTCCTATGCCCCCTACGCAGTCAAGCCTGTGAGTTTTTCCTCTGCCTCATATGCTACATGTTTGACCTTTCCCTTCACAATAACCATTCACCCTATTATCCTAATTGTTTCTTCCTACAGTGGTCCCAATCGTTGTTGAAGTATATTTTGTTGATCCCTCATCTTATCCACTTCTACATATTCCTCCCTCTGAGCCAAAATGGTTGTCATCCATTTCACTAGTGCAAGTGTAGCATCCCTTTCTGACACTTGTTGTGCTCATTCCTGTGCTTCTCTGAACTTGGCCTCTATGGCCTTCATCTCAGGGTCTTCTACTAACTCTATCCACATCTGCAAGCTCTCCTCACAGAGTTGTGTGCATTCTCCTTCTATCCTCTTAATGTTTCCAACTGTTATTGTCACCATTCTTTCTTTGTCGTCTTTCACTTCCAGTGTCATTTCTAACATGCTCCGCAATTGTAAGTCCTAAATCTACACTTTGAAGCCCTCAATGACTTCCCCGGTGTTTAACACTTGTTCCTCCATAGTAGCTTCTACTACCATGGGGACTTTTGGAATTTATTTGTATATTTTATGGACACATGTTTGGGTTTTTGCGCTATATGTTCAACTTCATCCTTCTCCTTAAGTGATTTCCTTACCCTTTCTCCAAACTCAATTTTATCCTCCAATACCTTCTCGACCTAGACTTTAAATTTCTTCTTTTGTTGAAGCGCAACGTCATAGTGTTGTTGCAATTGAACTCTTTCATCCATTATTCTCATGAGTTCATGATGTGCTTTCTCTCCTTTTTTATGAATTTCTTATAATAGACCTACCTGCAAGTATTGTAGTCTTCGCATCGGCAACCTCTATACAACCAGGTTCAAATATTCTAGTGTATTTACCTATTACTACAATTTGACCGTCGAAAATTCTAGTGAATTTTTCTCAAGCCGTAGTATCCTATTCCCAACGACTAACTGGGTCAAGACTAGCTGCGCACTTTATGCTTCCTTTCCTGCAATCGTGGATTTCCCTTCCTCATCACTGCACTCTTTGGTGATGCTCACTACTTCCAACATCTGCTAGAGTGTTTCTAGTTGTTCTTGCACTTTTTTTTGTTGTTCTACTTTCTTCCTCGTTTCCTCCTCTATTATTTCTTCTGCGGCATCCCCTACTTGGTAGCCGATCCTATCCATATCATCATTTTTCAAAGTATACATTGGGGCTTCTCTATGTGCTTCAGTATTTTTCTGCATCCCTCATGTTGTTTCTTTTCCTTTGTCCTTTCATTTGAATCTTGTTTGTTGAGCCTCTGTCGTGGAAGGGCCAGGCATATCACTTGCGCCATTCGTATGATCATTTCCTTGGTCTTCATCTTGGTCCTCATCACTTTTGTCTTGTTCTTCTTCCTCTTCTGATTGTCTTTTCTTCTCTATTGGGATCTTCCAACCTTCTTCCTAGTCATTCACTATCAAGCACACATCCTCTATTTTCAACCTGTAACTAGTTGGAAATCATTGGTGCACTAGATCCTTCTTGGTATGCACATACATTTGGTGCATGCTGACTCTAAACCGTGTGATATCCTTATATGTTTATATTGTCTCTACTAATATGAATGATGTGTGTGCAACTAAATGCATGATATTTTCCAAGTATACCAAAAATGTGGCATTATTGTTGTTATGTCTTCTCTTAATTGTCATGTGCCATAAGTTGGCATACCTCCCAGCCAATTTTCCATACAAAAAATGTGGCATTACTATTGTTTTGTCTTCTCTTAATTATTGTGTGCCATAAGTTGGCATACCTCCCAGCCAAATTTCCTATGCCTAATGTGCGCATATGTTGGTAATACCCTGGTTCCTGCCACCTGACTAGTGCAATCAAGATTAAAAACCATGCATAATGGAATTTCATGCCCTTTTCCTAGGCCTTAATGCAATTCTATAAAAACCAGTTCACCAAGAAGGTGGCCCAGTTCATCTGAACCCTGTCCACACATTTCTCTGTGACTGCAGTTATTGTAGTTGGTACTTCATCTTTGTGACATTTTCACAGTAGCTTGCAGGATAATACCTCCATTGAGAACCTAACATTTTTATCATTAATATTTTTCACATCCAGTCCCCACTTTCCTCTGTGTTTCTGGAATTTTCTTTCATTGACTTAGAGAGGGCTCACTCTCCCACCTTATTGAACAATAGGCCCATATCCTCGCCAAATTTTGTAAGTCTTGTAATATGTGCAATTAGAGAAGTATAAATTGATATTGGGGGATCAAACCAGAGTGCCCCCCCCGCCCCCCCCCCCCATGAGAAAATCTTAGAAACACCTTCACACATGCATTAATATCCTCACTTCGTCCAAAATGTGGAATCTCCAATAAGTTCAATACACCTGCCTTCTCCAACCTTGTTTCCCACTCCTACATCTCTAGAAAGATTTCTCATGTACCTGGTACGATCCTAGTGCACAAGTAATTTTCCCTCACCAACTCTGGAAATTTATGTGCATCAGTGATGTCATGGTCCATAAACTTTTGGCTGAAAATATTTTCAAGCATTTCTCCTTCACTTCTTACACCATGAAGAACTGGTGCTATTGACAATGGGTACTTCCCATTGGTTGGTACTTGGATGGGTGGTGCATCATCCATCCTTGGTGGTAGGTAATATCTGTGTAAAATTGACTATGACATCAAAGTTGAATCTTTGGCTACTTCCTTGACCTTTGGTTTCTCTATTGGTCATCTTGCTTGTTTTTGTGCTGCTGCAGACGATCCTCCAACTTTGGGTGGGGACATTCGTCTTCTGTGACAGATTCCTAAACTAGCTCTGCATATGCTCTTTGGTAACTATAGCTCAACTTTGGTGCTCTCGACTTCGCTCTAGTTCACTCTATTTTGGTCTCACGCACATGCAACAATGACTTACACTTAACAATTTCCTACTATTTTTGTGCCTTTGTTCCAAATGTACATGTCTTATCCTGCCTTAACTACCTTTTCCAATCTGCCACCATGGTTGATGAGTTGTTAAATAAATGTGTCTTTACTAAATATTTCATGTTATTTTATCCTCGTACTTCCAATCTGTCATGATTTTCGGTGGATTTTACCATTTAAGATAATACGACGCCTTAATGACTCGTCACTCTCGCTTCATAGTCATCGTTTATGTGCTTTAATGCTTCTAATGATATTGCAATTGCTAAATATACAAGGGTTCTTGTTGTTCCATATGTGTGCTTCACAATATTTCTCTTATGTGTATTATATTCTAAGTTGGTGCAATTCTATTCTGATGTGTGATAACCATTCCTTCTACACAATTATTCTATGCCTTGGTACTCTGGCAATATTTTTCTTTTTTCTATATCCACTTTTTATTTGATTTTCTTCCCTTTTCTACTTTTTATTTGTTTTTCTGTGTTTTTCCTTCCTACTATAGTACAACTACTATGATACATGTGTTCTGGTGCAACCCAGATTACTGCGTAGAGTGTCGGTCGTCTCTATAGAGTTTCAATCGACTTCCATTCACCATTCCTTTGAGGAATTCTCCATTCAAGGTTTCCAACTACAAAACACTTGTCTCTGTGACATGTTGAATCACATAGGGTCCTAACCAATGCATTCTAAACTTTTCTGGATGTTGCATGAAATTACTAGCATAAAGTAATAACAAATCTCCCACTTGAAATTTTTGTTGTTTAATGTTTTGATCATGCCAAGCCTTCTCTCTTGCCTTATGCATCTGCTGATGGAAACCTGTGACAAACCAGTCTTCTTCAAGTTGTACCAAATTTGATAGTCTCTCCTCTACTATGCTAGAGTCTAATAGATCATTGACTACTACAATGCGCAAGCTAGGTAGAATAAACTCCATAGGCATTACTTCTTCTTGCCCATAGACCAACCTGAAAGGTGTCTTCCATGTCAGCTTCTTACTTGTAGTCTTGTAAGCCCATAAAACTATGGGAACTATTAAGTCCCAGTTATCTCTCCCTACATTGCAATATTATGTCAAAGCATTCTCCAAGATCTTATTAAAAGCTTCTATTGTTCTATTGGCCTGAGGATGATATGGGGTACTCTTTTGATGATGGATTTGGAACTACTTGGTCAATGTTGAAATTGTCTTTTTCAGAAAGTGTGTGCCTTGGTCACTAAGTAATATGTGTGCACATCCAAACCTTGTGATTACATTCTCGAACAAAAATTGTCCATTAGTATATGCAGTGCAATTTGTAACTGGTGTTGCTTTTTCCTACCTTGTTAAATACTTTGTTGCAGTGATTATGTACCTTACCCCTGATCTTCTTTCTTGTGGGTTGATTAGACCCACAAAGTATATGGCCCCTTTCTAAAATGCTTGTAACGTAACTTGTGGATTCAAAGGAATTTCATCCCTCCTGGATGGATTTCCCACTCGTTGGCATACATCACATGACTGAAAATACTCCTTCACATCTTTGTAAAGTGTAGGCCATCAAATCCCTGCGCATAAAATATTTTGTGTAGTTTCTCATCCTGCATAATGTCCTCTTGCAATCCCATCATGTTCTTCCTCAAGTATTATCGATCTTTCGTATTCTAGCACAAAACATCTCAATATTCCATTTGCATCCATCTTGTACAAATTCCCTGCAATCAACTGATAATTTTCTTCTTTCACTACTAGTTTCTTCTTCTGCGCAACCGTTATGTCTTATGGAGCCATACCTGTATTTAGTAACCACACAATGTTTGAGAAGTAATCATCCACCATTTTTTCTACAAATAATTGTGCATCTAGGAAGTTTTCATCTAAGTTTCTTGCATCTTCTCCTGACAATATGCACGATAGATGATCTGGTCCTACATTCAGCTTCCTTGGTTTCACTGCAACCTCAAAGTCATATTCCTAAAATAATAATAACCATATGCATATTCTCCCCCTCAACACTAGCTTGTTGACTAAGTATTTTAATGCAGAATGGTCTGTATACATCTTAAAGTGAGATCCCAATAAGTAATGCCTGGCTTTCTGTAGTGCATAGACCATTTCCAGTCCTTCTCATCCTGCGGTTGTATAGTTCTTCTCTAATATGGAAAACTTTCTACTTGCAAAATAAATTGGGTGATCTATGTCTCCCTCCCTTGGATGGGATAGTACTGCTCCCAACGGTATGGACAATGCATGTACATGTACGTGGAACTCCTTGTTCCAATCTGAAAAAATTAAAATCGGCACAGTCACAAGTTTCTACTTTAAGGTGTGTAACCCCTTATGATAATCCCCGTTCCATTGAAACTTTGCTTCCTTATTCAGTAACTTTTCCATTGGTGTTGTGATATGTGCATATCCTTTGATAAATTTCCTGTAATAGGCTGTATGACCCAGATTTTCCCTCAACTATATGACTGATGTAGGAGGTTCTAACTCTAGAATTACTGCAATCTTGGCTAGATCTACTATTAATCCTTGTTTTCACGCTACATATCCCAACATAATTCCAAATGGTGTGCAAAAAATACATTTCTTCAAGTTCAGAAAAATATGACCCTGTCTGCACCGATCCAACATTAGCATAAGGACTTCTATAGGATCCTTCAGTAGATTGAACACAACCCAATCATCCAAGTATACTTCAAGGAACTTATGGATGAACTTTTTTGAATGTTGCAACCACGACTCTGGAAAACACCGTAGGGGAATGATTTAATCCAAATGGAATTATTTTATACTAATAACTTCCCCATTCTATTGAAAAAGTGGTCTTGTGCCTATCCTCTTGTGCAATTTTTATCTGATGGTACCCTGAGAATCCATCTATGAAAGAATAAGTTTCTTGGCATCCTACATTCTCTAGTACCTCATTCATGAATGGTGTTGGGAATGGTTCATATAAGCACACGCCATTCATATTCCTTAGATCCATGCAGATCATGATTCATACTATATTCTTGTCTTCCACTACCATTGGACTAATCCACTCAGATTCTTATACCAATTCGATGATTCATGCATCCAACATCATTTCTATTTCAACCTTCAACTTCTCCTTGTACCTCATATTTAACCTATAAGGCCTTTGTCGCACTAACTTAGCTCCTAGTTTCAATGGGATCTTCATCTCGCCCAAGTGTCTTGTTATTCCCTTCATATCTGAAAATTTTGTTGGGAATAGGTCCTAGTATTCTCGCAGGAAGTCTACAATCTTTTCAATTGTCTCATCACTCCAATAATCACCTATATGCACAAACTTGGGATTCTCTGTCGTCCCAATGTTTACCTTCCACGTCTTTATAGGTTGTGTATATGTGGTGGATTCAAGCTCTAGCCCTTCTACTACTCGTTCTCCTTATATCTCAAGAACTTGTACATTTTTGGGATCCTCTTCATCATGGTATTCCTTGGATACATTGTAGCATTCCAATAGCTCATGGAAAATCATCTTAGCTATGTGTGTACTACATATTGGTACCACCTCCATCGACCCTTCTTCTGAAAATATCTTTGTTCAAATATCATGTAGCACTACATCTATTGATGGAGATTCATGTTGTTACATGTCAAAATTCCTCACTTCAGTAATTTCACGTTTTCATCGTCGCAAGTGTCACACTTTTGTCACAAGTGTCGTAAATGTCACATTTCCATTCTGTGTTTGTCTCATTGTGAATGACACCATTCAAACACTTGATACATCCTCTAGAACATGTTAGAAGAAGAATCCCTATCATTTTACAGTCGAAACACGTGTTTTACTATTGGAATTTCTCATATTGGCAAATGTTTGGGAAGATCAACGCTCCCCAGCTCATATGCAGGGAGCGTTATAGCTCCTTTCCTATCTTACAGAGAGCGGTGTAGCACTCAGTGTCCAGTTCTAAGGGAGCGTTGAAGTGGTTGAGCAAACCTTGGGAGAAAATCCCCTTTTTCTTAAAGATAGCTAGGGATGATTTGAGTTGTTTTGGATCGATTCTAACACTTAGGCTTCATCTAAGGAATATATCACAATTGGAGGAGACATATCCTTAACTAATCCCAAATATAACCAAGGTAGTTGATCCTCTCAAAGGATATAAATGGAGGCATTCTCATGGTGAAAAAGAGGGAAAATAATCATCAAAATATTTTTCATTATGATCATGGATCTTTTGAGCAAGGGGTTGGACGAGGAGGACTTGGAGAGGTTGTTGAAAAACCATCCATGATTGTAAGTATATCTTTAAATTTCTCATCAATATACTTGGCATGTTCCCTTCAAGATTATGTATTATTGCATATGCTTGCCTATTGTTCTAGATGGGTTTGTTTAATCTAATCTCGTAGAGTAGGAGTTCTTTGTTTTCCATTGCATTGTAGGTGTCAAGTTGTGCTAAGGAGTTTGAAGATCGAACTCAAATTGGAAACAATGAGGGAAAACTTCGAAACAAGGTGCATCACACTCTTTCTCCCTCTCTCTATTATTGATTAGTTAAATTGAATTAAAAGCGATGTCAATGTCCATTTGTATTTTTTTGTCTTGGTATTAAGGGTCTAGAATCCAAGGGAATATTCCCCTATCTGCAGGGTAATTATTCCATAACAGAAATTAGCGACTTAACTGGGGATCGAAACTTTAAGTTTTGTTTCTTTCCTTTGTTTGTACTTTCCTTTTTCCTATCTTCAGATCCCATTTGTTTATTTGATCTATTCATACATCTTTCATCTTTGCTAAAGTTGTCTTACAAAGTCTCTGATTGAATTTTCCTGAGTTTTTGAATTTTCTGGGTTTTTCCAAAAACTTTTCTCAGAACTAGCACCCTCTCTAGTTTAATTCAGAGTGCTAATATCTTGATCAACGCTCCCTCATAGTGTATTAGGCAGCGTTGTAGCGCTTTGGTGTTGTTACTACCCGAGCGCTGATTTTTCTTGCCTTGAAAATTTGATGAATGTCTGATTGTTGGGTATAGTTTTTGGGTCTTTTTCTCCAGATATGATCCTATTCTATTAGGTCTTGTCTTCTGTTTGACTTCCAACTTGTTTATTTTCACCTTTTTAGTCTTAATTGGGTTTGTGTTTGTTACAGGGAAATCCCCCTGGAGACAGGTGAATCCCCTCTTGGGCTATAGAATCCTAAGACCAAGACAAAAAGGTGCTAACATTGGTCACTGAAATCCCTTTAGAAGAATTTAAACTAAACAAAGAAGAAAGGGAAGATGGTATGAGTACATGTTATGAAGTTTTTCCTCGCTCGATCCAGGTTGATCTTGATCTCCAAGCTCTTCAGAAAACCCTGCAATCCAATTAACAACAAAGACAAAACATACTTCCTACTCTACCATGATTAGATTCATAATAGATCTATCAAAATAAACAAGTTCATGAAACATACACAAACTTAAAGGAAACATATTGGTTGTGGAGCCTGATTATCTTCCTGATTCAGAGGTCCTTGTTTTCAGCTGTGTTTATACCCCATGAAGTATTTACACCCCAGAAGTATGTACACTCTTCCACTCGGGAGAGTGTAGAGGGGGGGTACCCCCTCTGTGGGCTTCGGGGGGGCTATCCCCCTGGTTGGGAGCAAGAGGGGGTTTGGGGGCGAAGCCCCCGAAGGAAAAATTGCCTTGTAAATGTATATTGTAATTCCATTGTAAATATGGACCGTTCATTATAAGGTCGCAAATCTAATGGTAGATATTATGTTAAGGTTTTTTCCCTAGAAGGCAACCCTCTTTTATGAGGGAAATGTATTACGGTTATGGCTATGGTGAATATTGAATTCTGAGAGAGGAGACTGTGAGAGAAAGAAGAGGAAGTTACAACGGGTTTTGCTGTAGGTTGTATCCCTTCATTTGCTGGATAATAATAAAGGAAGGACCTAGCAATTTGTCTGGTGGACGTAGCCCACACTGGGTGAACCACGTAAATCTGTGTCTCTATTGTTTTGTGTATCTTCTGTTTTTTGTTTTCCGCATTTGTTTTATTTTATTTCTCCACGGTCTTGTTTTTCTAACAAAACAGACCAAGCACATGTCTATATTAATGAAAACAAAGAAAAGTGCTTACAACCATGATGTAGATGCAATATCTTCACCAATCTCTCTTTGTCCAGACCCTTTGCTCAAATGATACACCAACATAATGCCTATGCTTCACTAATATCTCCCTTATGAGATCGTAAGTTTGATGCCTCTAAAATCCATGTGTGTTTACCATGAGAAGGCCTCCTTATATAAGCTTGGAGAGGCCCAACCACCTTAGATATTCTTTGGATAGGTTGAGGATATTTCTCCTTCAATTATGGATCCTCCCTAAGATCCAGCCTTGACCTCAGATTCAAATCTAACTAATTTCCAAGATGAAGGGGATTTTTCCCTGATTTTCCTCAACGACCCAAAATTTTCTCAAACAGGCCAGTGCTCCCCCAAAAGGGTGCACATAGAGTTGCAACGCTTCCCCAAAGGAAGGTACAGAGCATTGGCACTTCTTGACAGTGGGTAGGGGAGCGCTTCCCAAAATTCCTTCAAAAACGCCCAACACTCCCCCAGAATGGTGTCCTAAGTGTTGCAATGCTCCCCCAAAGAGGGGTAGGGAGCATTGGCACTCCCTGACAGTGCGTAGGGGAGTGTTGCCCTTCAAAAATCATTTTTAAGTGGTCTTTTACATGGAAAATTCTTTGTACTCCTCATCAAATGATTTCTCCTTCTTAAACCAATCTTTCAGGGTGTCTCAAGTGTCCTTGTGATGTCATTCGAGACACGACATGGGAAAGATGACTGTATGATGTTTGTGACACTTGCGACACTTATGCCTAAAAAGAGACACTTGCGACACTTGTAATGATGACAATAGGTCATAATTGAAGTGAGTAATTTTGATGTGTAATAGATTCCCCCCCAAAGTACAAAGTTAGAAGACGAAAACTAATGACTGAAGTACTTTGTAGACTTTTTCGAGCAAGGGTATGGACACAGAGAACCTGGTAGAAGTTGCACACAACTATCAAACAAATATTATGACATGTTTCAAACCCAATACAAGCATACCTATGCTTGGGTGATAAAGACTTGCAAGGTATGGCTGCCATAAGATACACTGCGGATCCATAATTATATTGACAAAAAGGTATAGCCATCGAATATACAATGTGGATCTATACTCCCATGACATGAACTGGTCGTAGCCATGAAAAATACACAATGGATCTATAAAATGACAAGACATAGCCACAGACCAATACAAAGTGGATCTATGTAACAATATATGTGTCAATATTCAAGAGAAATTATGTCGCAACCTGGGCAAAGTACATATCAGAGTGATGACTCAAACCAGGGTCTTCTTATCGATCCTGATGTAGTAAAAATCTATCCATGTGAATAGATGTCCTAATGTCGAACATGGCAGAAACCACTTGATTACCGGTCAATGAGGTAAACCATTAACAAGCATGAGGGAAATCACCATTGATGTCAATGATTCCCAAGGTACTGTAGTACATTCCAGTGAATGTGAATAGATGAGCTGAAGTTGAACATTCATGGAATCAACCGATCAAGGGTCAATGATGTAAACCCACTGTTGAAAGCGAGGAGACCTGCCATTGAGGCATGCAGGTCCCAAGGTACTAACTAGTTTCTAAGTCTAGTTTCTGGATGATGTGTTGAGGTCGACAGGAATAGACTCATCGCAGGAGGGCCTTGATGTATCCCCCCATCAATGACGCGAACTAACATAGAGATGTAAATTGGTAGATCAAATGAACATGGACTGACATGGGTATTGAAACAAGATATTTGTGATGGCTGACTCTTGAGGCAGATACTTCCCTTGAAAACTGAGTCACAACAATAGAAACATGACATGGACCAAAACATGATGATGCAATGGACACTGTGAAATTCATCAAGTGACCCAAAGGAGTAAGAAAACTCAGAGGATCGATTCAGTGCAGAGGTTCAGTGGATTTAAATGCATGCAAAGACAAAGTGACGTGTTGAAGGGAAACTGTAAGAGTGACTGGTGATGTTCTCAAAAACTGCTTGGCTTGCTTCCTTCAATTTTTTCCCCTATCCAGATAGATGAGTACCTATTTTTAATTTAAGGAGCTCGAGGAGGATAACACATGCTCAATATAACTCACCTTCGGTAAGTCCCTCTTCCTTTGTTTAACAAAGTGGAAGAGTTAAGGGTTTGGTCCCATATGGGCCCTTCAATGTGTAATTTTAATGAGTCCAAAGAAGGAAAACTCGGTGGTTTTTCATGTTTAGAGAGTCTAAAAAGTACTTAAAGGAAAATCCAGGGTTGTCCTTTTTCGTAATTTTAGTCTCACAAGGCCGAAAAAGAGATAAACTACCACTCACAAGATGCCCTTTCAAACCTTTTAACAAGTGTGAAAGGAAGCAAGATCACTTGACAATCTTTTCATGTTTAGAGAGTCTGAAAAGAGCTTAAAGGAGACTCCAGGGAGTTCACTTTTCGTATAACCTTTACGAGTCCGAAAAAGTGATAAAAGTCTACTCGATTACATTCTCATGTATTTTCAAGCGTGAGAAAGAACAAAGACTAAGCTCGGTATTGGTTTCATTTTTACACAAGCTTGAAACAAAATTAAACTATGCTTGTAAATTCTCAACGTAATTTCCAAAGGTAGGGATACCCATGGATGGTTGGTACTCTGCCCCCAGCTTGAAAAGCTAGTGGCATAACTCCATAATGATAATCAAAGGTTGGATACAAGCCCCCCAATATTCAGTTCATTCACCGACTTTGAAGTTGTCACAAATTTTTGTACTAGATGGAGAAAAAGGATACAGGTGGATGAAATGAAGGTTGAAATACAAGACCTAACGAAAGAATTGACTCGACATCTACGATATCTGGTGAAAAGACTCGACTCAATGGGAGGGGTGACTGTTTCATTATTTAACGAGCTTGACATAGGAAAAGAACTATGCTCAAGGATCTAAGTTCAATCCCCAGATTTCTGTTTCATTTTTTAATGAGCTTGTTACAAAGAGGAAAATTATGCTCATAGACTTTGTTTCATTTGTTAACGAGCTTGCGACAGAGAAGAGAAACTATGCTCGTGACCTCTGTTTAATTTTTTAATGATATTTCCATAGGAAAGCAAAACTATGCTCTTCTTGATCATGGCTTCCAAGAGGATAATGCTCTGGAAAGATACCATGTCAAGGTTGGAAAAAACTCAATCATGGCTTCCAAGAGATCTTCTTTGGATGGAAGAAGAATGATTTGGAAGGAACACATGTCGAGGGCCACGACAAGGGTAAGGATATCAGGCTCCAATACCCCTACCGAAGAGATCACCATCTCAACTACCAGATCCAAGTCATCTGAAGTTGAAGTCATGGGAGATAACGCCACATAGTTGACCTGTGGCATGGGTGATACCGACTGCATATAAGAACTGTTTAGGGAGGTCATTGGGTTGATGGTCAATTCAGGACCAACACATGAAAGTTGATCAATAGTCACCATTATTCCATCGTGTGGGAAAGAAATCACATGAAAGAGAGTGGACACAATAGCTTTCATGGCATAGACATAATTTTGCCCAAGGAGTAAATCGAAATCCAAGGGGTCCTGGACTACCATAACATCAATAAAGACAGTTTTCCCTCCCAAAGTTACATGAAACTGAGGAAGGATCCCTAAAGGGTGATTGGTTCTTCTGTTAAAAGTGAACAGAGTCTTGGTAACCGACACAAGCTGAGGATAACCCAAAGCTTTCCAAGCAATAGAGGAAAAAATACTAACAGATGAACCTTCATCTATCAACGCATGAGGAACGTCCCAACCACAAACCTGTACCGTAATCTTGAAAGGAATGTGAGAGGGAAGATGAGGTCTAGTTAGCACACCCCAATAAAAAAGGATGGCCTCATTACTTGGAGGGGGTTTCGTGGGAGAAGAAGGAATGCCCCCCAGCACGGTAGATTCCGTATTAACAAGAAAAACATTGGAAAAAATGGGTTTACTCTCTCGCGGGAGAGTAGGATCGATTGATAATGACATCAAATCGATCACTTGGGTTTCATGATCCAAGGGGAGAATGGGGTTGACAGGTGGAAAAGGATCGACCACTTAGGTTGCACTCCTTAACGGGAGAGCGGGATCGACTGAAGATGGGATCAAAACTGGTTCAACTAAGGACATGACCAGATTGACTACATGATCAACCGGACTGACCGATGAATGGACCAGAGCAACCACTTTGGCACTCGTCAGAGGAGGAGTGGGATTGACCACATTGACACTCTTTAGATGAAGGGTGGGACTGACCAATGTCAAGACTGGATTAGTGGTATAACCCTAATTTACACTAGACATGCTTACCTGGCATCAGGCCATCTCAGATTCCTTTTTTTCCAAAGCACTGCTGAACAACTCTTCTTCAAAACACTTTTTATAAAGGCCCACGTGCCCTTCTCTATTACTACATGGGTGTACATGCTTGCTGATCCAAAATAGCCCACGTGTACCTACAAAAGCACGAAAAAAGGAAAGTTGCCGACAAAACACACAGCTTTGAGTGAGTTAACTAAACCTTCTGACCATGCATGGCTAAGGGTTCATCCAAATACCTAGCTTCTTCTGGCCTATAAAAGAAGGGTTAGGGGTCCCATTTGGAAAGAGGAGAATCATAGTAAAGAAACTATACCCAATTGTGCATTCCGTTTGTCCCAACCCTTTAGCCATCCTTGTGCAAAGAGAAAGATAGAGCAAAGAAGTTGGAGGACAGTTGAAGAGGATCCTAGGACCAAGTTTGTGGAGCAGTGGCCAGCTTCATCATTGTAAGTTGATTTGTTGAAGTTGACAATAAAGAAATACTTTTCCCATCCCACCATATGAGGTTTTCATGTTTTATTGCATACTTTTTTATTGAATCTCTAACCCATTAATATATATATATCAAATGCATGTGGAGTTTGTTGTTTGTTTTGTGTGAATGCAGGTCAGCCTTGGGAGGAGAGATGCAATCAAAAAGCGATCAAGTGTGAGGAAGGATCTACCTCAAACGCTCGAAATAAGGTATGCTCACTTGATCTTCATAAACTATGTATTTGCTTAAGAATAATGGGGATAAGGTCTGGGACGACGGTAGAAAGTAGAAATATTTAGGTCTTTTCTGCATGCATAATTAAACCCTAAGTGCTAGTTCATAGAGGGATTTCCCACTCACAACAGAATTGGCGACCATACTGGGGATGATCTAGGGTGTCTGGGAATATTTGTTGGGTATTTTTAATAACTGGTTTCATTTTTCCTGTTTTAAAGTTTCTGCAAAAGTCTGAGCTAATAGAGATTCTGGTCTTCCATACCAGTTATCTTTGTTTCTTTGCTTTACTGTAATTTCTTATTTTTTTTCAAGACCCACAGAGGTACACGCGGCCTGTATAAGGTCTGCACACGTGTATCTTTGCCCTGCATTCTCACAGCCCGCGTGTACACGCTAGCTGAGGAGGTGACAGTCACGTGTATGATTCCAAAAAAATTCTTTTAAAGAGGCAGTCATCCTCTCCCCTATCAGAGTTAGTCCTTCTCAAGGGTTTTATGGAACTCTTTCTAGTCTTTGTTGTTTGCAATCTATAGATTAGGGTTCACCTCAGATTGCTTTGTTCTATGAAGTTTTCCTTGAATTGTTTTCTCTTTTCTGTTAAAGTAAGTATCTGAGTCTTCAAGAGATTCTGTTTCTCAGTACCAACAGTCTCTGCCTGGGTTGGCTTTCTTGGATTTTCATTTGTCTCAGAGTTTCAGAGATACACACGACCTATATAAGGCCAACATGCATGTACACACACTCTGAATTTATACAACTCGCGTGCACACGCTTGCTATTGAACTGTCAACAGTGTGCTTGAGGAGAAGATTTTTGTTGAAGGTGAGGCAGCCATCCTTTCCTTTGACAAGAGCTATACCTCTCAGGTTTTTGGGTCTCTGTCATAGTGGTCAGTAACTTAGGTTTGTTCACAACAATAGCTTTCTTTTTCATTTAGAAGTTTTCCTCAAAATTTTCTTTTATAGGGTTTTTAGACAAGTGTGAGAGTCCATTTTTAATTTGCTTGTGTATGATTTTTAAATTGACTCTTTGCGATCTGTGCTTAGGCCATAAGTTTTCTTAGTTTTGACTTGTTGGCATTTTTCCTTTTTTCTTTGTGAGCATTCAAATAAAAAAAAAACTTTTATTTCTTTGTTTGGTTAAAAAGTGTTGTTTTGCATTAGTAACCAGGGAAAAGTATTTTCTTTCATAAGTTCTTGATGGTTTACTTAGATCATAAGTAACTCATAGTCGAGTGAAATCCTGCTTTCAGTTTGCTGTTCAAAGATCTTAGAATTTTTTTTGAAAAGTTGTTTAAAATTTGAGTTAAGAGAAGATATTTTGTTTCCAGCTTTCTGTTTATTTTGCTTTCATCTTTCAAACATCACTAGTTTCACTTTCATAACCTTTGACTTAAGACAAGCCATAAAAATTAACCACTAAATCTAAAATTCATTAGACTTTTTATGTTTGTAGGGTCAACCAATTAGTTTAGGGTTAGGGCCTTGAATTAGGTTGGAGAGGAAACTCTTCAAGGCCATTAAAATCAAACATTGGAGTCTGAGTTAGGGAGTGTCAAAGTCCAGTATTGTGAAAGTTATATGGGACCCCCCTCTAACACAAGGTATAAACATGAGGTTGTGTGCAGGAAGGTAGTGGAGATAACCCCTCCAAAGTTGGACCAATCGTAGTGGAGAACACATATAGAGGGCTTGTCTTGGGATTCCATCGATTGCATTTTCCATGGAGCTTCATGGCTCTCGAATCTGTTCGAGGTCCTCAGTTGTCTTCCAGACCACTTTCTTTCGATACCCTTGACAGGTTTCAGGCTCGATACCCTGCTCATTGCGGTCTACCAGACTTTCGACTGTACCCGCCTGGTGATTGTTCGCGCACTGGAAAACTAGTTGCTTATCTTTTTAGGGACATACACAGGTGACTACGGGGGTATACCATGATACCTAGGACAGACATCGGGCCACGCTTTGTAGAGTATACCTGAAGGGTTCTTTCGTGTTTGAGTTTCACTTGCATCGGTAAGTTGCTCTAGTGTTGGTTGTTGTAACTGTTCTTCCAAATAGTTTAGTGTTTTCTTGTTTTATCTTGTAGGGACCTTTTAGTGTGTGTTGTGTTTTGAACAAATAGACAGCCCTAGAGTGTCTTTGATCTTCTCACATAGTGGAGGATCACGAGCTCCGCCGGTCACGAAGGCTTCTGGGCCTATCACCGGTTACACTGGAGCCACCCCCGCCACCACTAAGGAGAAAGCTAGACCAACAAGGGTCTTTTGAAGTGATCAGGTCACTAGAAATTGTGCCCGACCAACATCCAGAGGAAACGACCATTTTAGACTTTAGAGAAAAATCTCTTGGTCCACCTAAAAATCCAACCACTGATCTTTCGGCACCCATCATCATACTGATTCACCCTTACGAGTGCCAGACAGTGTCGCACGCAGCAATGGAAACAAATGTTGTTACTCCCTGTGGGAATTCTTCAATTCCCACTACGGTTGTCACCAGTCCGACCCACCATGGTCTCGACCACCTTTACATTGCACAGTGGTCTGATCCCATCTATGGTGGCAGCCACAACCTCTTTCCCACCAAGTACGACAAGCCCTCCATTCTCATACGGGATGCCTAGTTCAGGTACAAGTCATGTACTTTCCTACTCCACTTCCCAGACTTTAGTTATGGGGGCAGGGAGCTCTAACAATCCTCTACAAGGCCACATGGGGGGCACTTCTGCTCCTTTTAATGCTTTCCCTTACAGGGGATGTCATATACCTCCTTCGTCCCCTTCGCTTGGCGGAATGCATCAACAATGCGTCGGGCCACCTACACACCATAGTTTATTTGGAGCAGGGATTCAAGGACCGCCTTTACATAATATGCTGGTAGGTTCGACACTATTTTCTTTGTTCGGTGCGTTTGGTAACAATGCCTTCTCTTCAGTTGCTTTCCTGACTGGGGGCAACCCCAATTTCGGACAACCTATTCTTATGCAGGGTACTATTCCTGCATAGGGGGCAAACCCAGGAACTTCTTCCGCATCAGGGCCTTGGAATTCTCAGCAGGGATCCGTTCCCTCATCAGGAATCCTGATCTGGGGCAATTCTTTCCACAGTCAATGGAACCCCGGACAAGGTACTATGCCTATCCCCACGGGATCGACATGGGGCAACCCTTCCCAAAGTCCTCCGAATGTAATGCATGCCCATCCATCTACGTCCTATTTTGGGAATCAGCCAATGATGTCTCCTCACATGAAAAATCCATACACTGGTCATGGTCATGGATTTTACCAAAACCTAGGCCAACAACCAAACTTTTCCTGGCAACCTGGTGCTAGTCAAACTCTAGGTCCCTTTTTCCCAGGTTATCACCAACAACCCAAACTACCTTTCCTGCCAACCTTGCACTTGCCAAACTTGACAAGGTTTTTGAATGACCCTATTTGTCACGATCCGCATTGGCCCCCTATGCTGACGAAGTTGCCTTCGGACATACCAAAGTTCGAAGCCAAGCCTAATGAAGATCCAGGCGATCATGTGACTATCTTCCACATTTGGTGCTCATCTAACTCATTGAAAGATGACTCCGTGCAGTTGCGATTGTTTCAACGTACTCTTATTGGGAGGCCACGAAATGGTACATTGAGCTCAACCGCTCAAGATACTCTTCCTTTAGCGAATTGGCAATGGCCTTCCTAAACCATTTCCAATTACCTGTGAGATATGACGATGGCACAGAATTGCTGGCCAATTTCACACAAACAAAAGCGGACCATATCTCTGATCACATCTGAGAATGGAGACGCCGAAAGAGTTTAATTAAGGTACCAGTCCCACCAACATTCCTGCTCGAGTGGTTCCTTAAGTATTTGGTCCCATAGTTATCCAAAGACGTCGCGACATCAGGAGTGTTTTCCGAAGAAGATGCCATCATGAGATCTCAACAGCTTGAGCTCATCTATTCTCAGTTTGGTTTATTATACGAGATCTTTCCAGATGTGCCACACTCAATACTTGATAAAACTAGACAAAGAGCTGGACCACATGCCGATGGTATTATTGGTTCAGCACAAACAAAGCCCGATGAGCAATTGACGAAGCAATTGCAACAATTGTCTATACAACACACAATGACCAGCCAAACTATTGTTTTGTCTGCTCCCCCTACTAAAATGTCGGATGCACACACAGTGAAATTAACAAATCCAAAGGCCACCTAGCAGCCTGAAGGAAAGAAAAAAAAACGAAAAAAGGGTAAGGGAGATAAGGAACCCACTGATAATGCTGGTGGGGAAAACACTGAGAAATGAAAGGTGAGGTATCCATGCAACCTGTGCGCAGAAGACCACCTAACCCACCTATGTCCTCGACTTACAGAGGCCCAAAAGTTTGTGACACAACAACAACCTGTTGTGTTAACCAATCCATTTCAGCATGGTCAAAACCTAACCCAAGCCTCTACAAGTGTGGAAGGGGGCAGTCAAGGACCCTCTCCATCATCGAACAATCCAACATCCATGAATGTGTATATGATGAAGGGTGATGACTTTCTATCAACTACAGTGCATGATTAAAATAAACCAAGCACTTCTGAGAAGGGAAAAGAAGTCAAACTCCCATCTCTTCCTCTACAGATTGAGAAGACTTTGGGTGAAACAATGACACACATCCCAAAAGGCATGTTCAAAAAAGATTCTCACAACTCAAACACAAGGGCCACCTAGAACTATTATGTGGTGGAGGATTTGTCTCAAACCCCTTGTGCGATGTCTGCTTTGGAGGTCCTCCAAAGCTGCCCTTCCCAGAGGAAATCTTTGTTAACTGCTTTAAGATCTACCGAGACTTGTAATCCGGGTACCATCATGCTGGATACAATTGAATTAAAACCTCGTCTGCCTTACCATGTAGCGTTTCAGATAGTAGTGGCTTACCCCATGAAAACTTTTACTCGAAATGTTTTTCGCACGGTGGTTGATGAGGGTGCCTCGATGTGCGTTATGACATTGGCATGTTGGAAGGCCATTGGCTGGCCCGTTTTGTCTCTGTCACCTACTCTTCTCACTACTTTTGACAGTCATTCATTCTGACCACATGGTATCATTCCTTCTTTTCCTGTGCAGTTAGGCGGGAAGACCGTGTGTGTCGAGGTAGAAGTAGTCGATGCATCCCTCGACTACAATATCTTGTTAGGAAGGAGTTGGACTTATGCCATGAAAGCAATGGTTGCTACAATTTTATAGGTCTTGTTATTTCCACACAAGGACCGGATTGTGACCATTGATCAATTGTCTTTCTCCAGAACTGACCCTTCATTGGGGGTGTCCGCAGTCATGATGATTGATAATCCTCAACCAAGCGTAGTCAACGTAGGGGTTGGTTTGTGCTCATATTTGATGGGTAACTTCGATTACCCACCCCCTCAAGGAAATGTCAAGTTCATATTCGACCACCATAAGGTTGAGATTTTGCAAGTTTCGTCGTTTCGCACGACTTACTTCATCAATATATGGATACTTCCTTCCCCATCAGCCACGATGGAGGGGACAGGGCACCTAGGCATGTCTATGCCCTTGTTCGCAGATGAAGTAGCATACTCTTTAGTCCAACAAGCTTCAGCCAACCCAGATCTAACTCCTACACAAGAGTTAGATCCGCTTCTAGAGCCTATTTGGGCTCAAGGTTCTCTCGCTGACACCGAATAATTAGACTTAGTCTTGCCCTCTGATGAAGTAGTGATTGAAGCAATGACTAGTCCGAACAAACCCTAGGATGATCTTCATCACAGATCATACTTTCTCCCATAGTTAAGTAGAATTGAGGCCAGAGAATTCACCTTGACTATGACTGGAGATAGGTCTTGTCCTATTAATCCCTTAGCTACACACGAGGTATATGCTGAGGGTAATATGGCAACCATCACTGAAACCATACCGATCGATATCTCCAGAACCCCTGGCGTCATGGAGAATGTTTTCATCGAAGCTGACTTCTCCCCCGGAGAGATTGAAATCTACACAGATCTATTTAAAGAATTTCGCGACGTTTTTTCCTGGTCTTATGAGGAAATGATAGGCATCGATCCAAAAATAGTCAAACATGAAATCACAAATTATCCAGATGCCAAGCCTGTTCGACAAAAGCTTCATCCAGTTAATCCCAGGAAAGCAGCAGCCATCAAGGTTGAAGTGGAGAAACTGCTAAAATTCGGTTTTATCTATCCTATCCATTTGACCCAATGGGTGTCAAATTCTGTGTCGGTCAATAAAAAACAAGTCACGATTCGTGTATGTACAGACTTCCATGATTTGAACAAGGCCTATCCAAAAGATAATTTTCCCACACCATTCATCGACCAGATCATTGATGAATGTGTTGGTTGCGAGGCCTTCTCTTTCATGGATGGTTTTTTGGGATATAATCAAATACAAATAAAACCTGAAGACCATCACAAAACGTCATTCATTTGTCCATGGGGTACATTCGAATATCGTAAGATGCCATTTGGTCTCAAAAATGTTGGATCAACCTTTCAGTGGGCCATGTCTTTTGCTTTCCATGACCTCAAGCATATAGTCGAGGCCTATATAGATGATTTAGCATCTCGATCTCACATGAGAATGGATCATCCCATGCACCTCCAACTTATCTTTAAGCGCTGTCGTTACTTCTGGATTCGCTTGTATCCAAACAAGTGCAGCTTTTGCGTAAAATCAGGATGTTTATTAGGTTTCATAGTATCAACAACAGGGATCATGGTCGATCCTCTCAAGGTTAAGGCAATAATTCAGTTGCCTCCCCCACACACAATCCTTCAACTTCTGAGTCCACAGGGCAAGGTGAATTTTTTAAGACATTTCATTGCCAACTATGTTGAGATCACAAAGGGATTTATGTGCTTACTGAAGAAAGACATTCCTTTTTATTGGGACGATGTTTCTCAATGCTATTTCGACACATTGAAACATGCCCTCACAACTTCCCCTCTGCTTCGGCCACCTAACTATAACAAAGATTTCTTATTATGCCTAGCTACAACAGAGTCAACCATCAACATGGTCTTAGTTCAGGAGGATGACTTGTTCTTAGAATATGTGATTTATTACCTGAGTCGAGGCCTCATAGGACCGAAACTCAATTATTCTCATATCGAAAAACTTGTGTTGGCAACAGTTCATGTTGTTCAACGATTCCGTCATTATTTTCTATTTCGCAAGACCACCATCATTGCTGTCATGAATCCATTCCAGGAGTTTGAATTAGATTTCGTTTTAGTGAAATCCAAAAAGTCACTGGTCTTCGCAGAACTTATTTTGGAACTTTTGGTTGAGTCAGGTGATTGTGTGCCCAAAGATTCGCCTATCAGAGAAGATATGTTTTTGATCACCTCTTTGGATCCCTGTTATGGAGATATACTTATCTATCTTGAGAATTTGAAGTGCCCCACCTCTGCTTCTCGTGATGAGAGTCGACGCATATGCCATCAGGCTAAGAAGTATCTCATACTCGATGATACATTGTATCAGAGAGGTGTAGACTATATCCTGCACTGATGTCTCACTCACGAAGAAGGAGTTATTGTGCTTAACAATTGCCATACTGGAGCATGTGGCGGTCATTTATCTGGGTTGGTAACAACCCAAAATATTCTATGAGCAGGTTACTTCTGGCTGACACTAATCAAAGATTGTATCGAATCAGTCAAGAAGTGCCACCCATGCTAGATATTCTCTCGGAAGATGAGGTCACATCCCGCTCCCATGTTTCCTATCATCACAGTTGGTCCCTTCACCAAGTGGGGGATTGATTACACTAAATGAAACCCTCCTTCAGCAAGGGGGAACTTTTATATCATCATATCCATAGACTACTTCACGAAGTGGGTCAAAGCTATGTCAACATGTAAAGATGATGGAGAGACTGCAACTCTCTTTTTATTCAACCAGATAATAGCAAGGTTCGGTGTCCCGAGGGAGATTGTCACTGACCATGGCAGTCACTTTTAGAACCAGATGATGACCGAGTTAACATCAAAGCTTGGGTTACGGAAAGAACATTTGTCACCCTACTACCCCCAAGAAAATGGTCATGTAGAAGCTGTAAATAAAACTCTTAAGACCATCCTACAACAAACAATTAACTCAACCAAGTCAAATTGGCATTTGATGTTATACTTGGCATTATGGGCTTACCGAACGTTTGTTAAGACTCAAACCGGTTTCTCACCTTTTCAACTCATTTACAGGATGGAAGCAGTCTTACCTATCGAATGTCAGATCCCATCCCTAAAGTTGGCAGTACAATTATTGCCAGATACTTCTCCACTTGAAGAACAATTATTATACCTTGAGCGACTCAATGAGCAACGTCGTGATGCGGCCTTGGCCAATGAGGCCCACAAACATAAAGTCAAGTGTCAGTATGATAGGTCTGTTCTTCCTCATATTTTTTCTGAAGGCGACCTTGTTCTGGTCTATGACCAAGATAAGGACCCCCTGGGGGCAGGAAAATTCAAACCCATGTGGTTCAAACCTTTCATCATAAAAGAGGTTCTAACGAAGGGCGCTTATCGTCTAGTTGAATTTGAAGGGAATTCTTTGGCAGAGCCTAGAAATGGACTCTACCTCAAGAAGTATTACTCATAGGCAGGTCACCATGGTAACTTTTTGTAACATATGTATAGTCTTTGTACTATTACTTTCTAGTTTCTTTTAGTGTTATGGACGTGTCTTTTTGATGTTATCTTTCATCACTGTGGCAGATATCAAGTGAATATAAGGTGTTCATTGGGTACGCAGATGGTGCTAGCTGGCACACTCAGAGGCTTGCCTCCACAACTTGGGTAACTTTTACACCTCAAGGCCATTTATTATCTTTTGGAGGTATATGCTTAGGTGACACCACAAACAATGTCCCTGAGTATAGTGCAGTTATTGAGTTGCTTCATGATGCCCCATCATTCAGTATCTCTCATCTTTGGGTCTATCTAGACGCTCAGCTGGTTGTGTCACAGTTAAATATAGTCTATCGTGTTCATGATCCAACTTTACACCGACGATTCCTTAGGGTACGTCTCTTAGAATGAAGCTTTGATTATATTACATATTTTCATATTCCTAGGAGATTAAATTGAATCACAGATACTCTAGCTAATCAAATTTTAGATTGGAATCTCACACACATATGAAAGGACATACACATAAACATGTAAATATATTTTTAAAGGAAAATATGATCCATAAGACACAAAAAGACATAAAAATCCATATATAACATCATAGTCACCAGAGTACATAGGTGGACACAAGCGCCTAAAAAATATGACCAATAATGAGTCACGGGGCTTATGCCCTCAAAAAATATATACAAGTAGTGCTCTCAGCACATGAAAAGTCTAACTAAAGTCGGGGCCTGTGGGCCTTGTTATACTGATCAACAAAATTTTCCAAATGCCGAAACAATCAGATCCACGTCCGTGGTGCCCCCACTACATGAGGTTGTATAGATGGCAGCAGGTCCTCAATCTCTACGATAGGGACTGTACGGGTGAGCGTGGTAAAGTTTCTCTCGACTCGTCTAAACACCCTCTTAGCCTCCATGGATGGAAGCTCTCCTGCTACCGCTAGTCCCTCGACGGCGGCAGGGGTGGCTCCTGGCCGAGGACGACGCCTATTCCTCGCATAGTCCACAGGATGCACTAGTCCCACATCTGAACACAACAAACACGTATCCATCAAATTCTCTGGTATACAAAAATTGATATATAACAAAAAATTACATATATTTCAAAGAAAAAAAATATATAACAATAATGTAAACTTACCCATCTCTCCTCGCTCCTCACCAGGAGGTACTGGTATCTCAGGATCTCTCGAAAAATCAATCTCAGCATAAGGGTAATCCTCTATGAATGGGATCTGTCGCGACAGCCAAGCGAAGAAATCATCGTCAAAGGACTCATTGGTCCTTCCACCACCCTATCGTGGTAGTAACACTGCCCATCTACAAACTACAGGAAGAGAGGCTTGATGTCCTCGTACCACTATTCGAGGACTGAAGCTCGAAACTCTTTCAAAGAAGAAAGATCATAGAATGGTCCCAAACCTGAAGTTCCTCTGTGTCTGTGACTGACAATCTGTCAACTACCTCTTCATACAATCTAACAATGTTGTGCTCCAGTCAAATATTTGTGCATTTAAGCATTGGGCACCTATGAGCTCGAGCGGTCTGTACCATCCTCACAGTAAAGTCCTATCAATTTCGCTATGTTATGCGGCCCCGAAAGAAATGTTCAGAAGTTGACTAGTTCCCCTCTCCTGGAGAGGCTAATCAAAAAATATGTCCTCAGTCGTGGGCACCAATGACTGCCCCTCTAACATAAAAGCCTCTGCATCCGGATGCCAATAATCAACCAAGGCATTTAGTAGCCTAGGTTGTGCCCTCATAAAAGGACATAAGAAGAACTTGAGCATCCCACATTACATCAAGGAAGCCACATCATTGGGGTCTTCCCCGACCAACTCACTAACCTCCTCATGCTCTCTTTCTCTCCAGTGAACATACATCCTGCAAAACACCAAGGTTCAGGAGGGTTAACCCTTGTTTTTAAAACTTTTTTCATTCAATAAAGGGGTCCACACAGGCTGTAATGCTGACAGTCGTGTGTACACGCGTGCAGTTTTTACTCTGCCCGAATGTACATGCGGCCTATCCTAAGACAACCCGTGTGGACCTAGGGCCGACCTTTTGAAGGTCGACGCCCCCCCAAAACATGGAACCCAAAGAAAAAATAAAGATTTAATTTGCAAGATAAGAGAGTTTGTACTTACTTGGTCCAGACAGATGGTCGTTTCGTCCACTGTAGCTCCCGAAATCACCACTTTTATCAAAGGGGGTTTTTTGGCTCCAAAGTTAATTTCCAAATCAACAATGGTGATAATGAGCTGTCAGCTTCTATTTATAGACTTTTTGGCCTCTTTTTTTTCACTTTTTTGGCCCCCTGATCATGTTTTTCAAACCAAAAACCATTTAGAGTGATTTAGGAGTTGCATTGGAGGGGTATATCGGGTATCCAGATATTGTTTTTGAGTTTTGGGTAACTTTTGATGGTCCATGAAAAAATATCAGATGATCAACTTGAGCATATAGGTTAGGTTTCTACCCTGATTTTTGTATCTCGTTATATTTATCCCTTTTCCATAGGATCGATCCCATCATGTTGTGACACAGAACCATCATTGGTGCTTTAAAAGTGTCGCGAGTTGATGGTAGAGCTCACCAAAACATGGATGCCCTAGGTAGATCCTGGTTGCATTATGGTGTCCATGCTATCTCTAATGACAGTAGGCTCGGGAGTCCTTGTTGTTTTTTCTGGATTATGAGTTTGAGCCTCATTTGCATGATTCCTTTTCACTCTTAACCTCACCCTTGGGACTCCCAAAAGACCTAACGAGTCTTCTTTTAAGCCCTTTTTTCAGACCCTCTAAACATGAAAAAATTGTCGAGCGATCTTGTGGCCTTTCACGCTCATTAAACTGAAATTTGAAGACACGTCTGGCCAGTGGTAGTTTACCCCTTTTTTGGTCCGGACGGTCAATTTTACGAACAAAGGTATACTCTAAGGAACTTCAGTTCTCTAGAAGAGTACTCTCAGGTATCATTTTAACCCTTTTTCGGGCTTGAGGGACTAAATTTATGAAAAAGGAACCCCCACGGAGTCCATAGTTAAGCTCTTTTCAAACTCCCTAAAATTGAAAAGATCACCAAGTGACCTTATTCTTTCACACTCGTTAAACTAGCCCAGAAGAACATTCCTGATGGAGTCCATAGTTAATCTTTTTTCAGACTCCTTAAAAATGAAAAAATGGCCGAGTGATCTTGTCTTTATCACACTCATTAAAATGGTTTTGAATAGACGTCTTGTCGGTGCTAGTTTACCCCTTTTTCGAACCGACTAGACTACCTTTGAAAAAGGTACCCCAATAGAGTCTCCTTTTACGTTTTTTCAGACTCTCTAAATATGAAAAACCACCGAGCTTACCTTCTCTAGGCTCGTTAAACTTACATCGAAGGATGTTACCATTGTGTGTTTTGTTAACTGTGTTTTCATATCTGCATCTTTGGTCTAAATGTTGGCTCCATGTTGCTCTCAACTAAACCATCTAAAGCATGCCTTATACGCAAGCCTTGTAGCACTTTGCCTCTGCGTCTTGACACCTTTGGCCCCTGGAGGATTTTTCTCGAGTGCCATTGTTTTGAACATCATTCTTGTCCTTGCACCTTGAACTTGTATGTTTGTAACACTCCTTCCTCCATTGTAACGTAACATTATTTCACCCTTTTTTCCAAAATCATTGAAAAATACAAAAAAAAAATCAAATATACCCCAAAAAGAGGAAGGGAAAAGTATTTTCTTTATTGGCAGCATAATGAGTCGCCCTTGGATAAAGAACATCTGTTTGTTTGTTCGTCAAACACTGGGATTTAATACGACCTTAGGAAGCTATTTCTCACTACATAGAGTTGTTTCCTCCTCCGTTTGGTTATTCTTCCAAACATATGGAGAGTTTGCATCACCTCCTACCTCGTAAACTTATGTTAATGCCATGCTACCTGTGTCTCATCATTGGTTGTGCTATTGTCCAAGGGAAGTTTTTACCAAGACTGAGTCAGCCCCTCTGTAGTTTGTCTCTTTCCCTCATACCCAGCCATCATGAACGTCCAATCAAGTCTTTGTTTGAAATCAATGAAGCCTTTAATCTGATCATCAAGATTCTCTAGTCCATGACCGACGAGCCGTCGAAGACCTCTGGGTAGTGAAGTCATACACTCCTATTACACTCCTACCCAAGTTTTGAAGATTTTGAAGTTGTTGCTCGAGCTCTGAATATCTCATCTTCAGCCATCAGGCCTTATCAGCTTCTAAGAAGATGGATATTCTACATGTATATGTTTTTGATTTCGAGATGTAGCTCCCCTGTGTATTGTTCGCGGCTACACTTTATATAGTTAAATGACATGGATCTACAGTGTATATTATTAGTAGCCATGAGTTTAGTTTATCCCTAGCATGGGTATGCCTGCCTCGGTGAGACAATTGTTATTTTTGCAGACGATGCCTCTCGATTTCTGGTCCCTGGGCTCACTTGTTCGGCACATCAGTAAAGATTGTTAATGTATTTCGGACATCAGATGCTCTTCTGACCTCACACATTAGGGGGCATCTGTTATAACCCTAATTTTCACCAGACATGCTTACCTGGCATCAAGCCATCTCAGATTCCTTCTTTGGCAAAGCACTATTGAACAACTCTTCTTAAAAACACTTTTTGTAAAGGCCCACGCGCCCTGCTCTATTACTGCACGCGTGTACATGCTCACTAACCCAAAACAGCCGCGTGTACCTACAAAAGCACAAAAAAAGGAAAGTTGTTGACGGAACACACAACTTTGGGTGAGTTAACTAAACCTTCTGGCCATGCGTGGTTGAGGGTTTGTCCAAATACCTAGCTTCTTCTAGCTTATAAAAGAAGGGTTAGTGGTACCATTTGGAAAGAGGAGAATCATAGTAAATAAACTATACCCAATTGCATATTCCATTTATCCCAACCCTTTATCCATCCTTGTGCAAAGAGAAAGATAGAGAAAATAAGTTGGAGGACAATTGAAGAGGAGCCTAGAACCAGGTTCATGGAGCAGCAGTTGGCTTCATCATTGTAAGTTGATTTGTTGAAGTTGATAATAAAGAAATACTTTTCCCGTCCCACCATATGATGTTTTCATGGTTTATTGCATACTTTTTTATTGAATCTCTAACCCATTCATCTATATATCAAATGCATGTCGATTTTGTTGTTTGTTTTGTGTGAATGCAGGTCAACCTTGGGAGGAGAGATGCAATCAAAAAGTGATCAAGTGTGAGGAAGGATCTACCTCAAATGCTCGAAATAAGGTATGCTCACTTGATCTTCTTAAACTATGTATTTGCTTAAGAATAATGGGGATTAGGTCTGGGACAACTGTAGAAAGTAGAAATCTTTAGGTCTTTTCTGCATACATAATTAAACCCTAAGTGCTAGTCTGTAGAGGTGTTTCCCACTCACAACAATCAGTCACTTGGGTTTCACTTTTCAAATGAAAAGTGGGGCTGATCGATGACCAAACTGGACCAACTACTTTGGTTAGTGGTTCAACCAAGGATGAAACTAGATTGACCACCTGATCAACCGGACTGACCGGGGATAGAACCAGATTGACCATTCCATCAACTAACGAAGGGTTGGGGGGAATATTATGATAACCAGTTGGAAGTTGAAGCTTTTCCAAAAGAGAAGAAGCCTCATCCATATGAGGACAAAGGTGAGAATAATGATCACCTTTGCATAACATGCAAGGAAATTTGGCAGTTGTCTTCTTCTTACCAAGCTTAACATCACTATTTGATGGGGCATCACCAGCATGTCCAACAGGGGTCGATGACATGGAGGACCACATTTCTAAGACCTTGGGAATACCAGGGCAATCCCTCAGAAAGTGGTCACCATTACAAAGAATGCAAGGGAATTTGGGTTTCAAATTCTTCATTTTAATCTTATCGACCTCATAAACACTCCCAGTATGATCAACAATAATTGGTTGCTTGGATCCAACATCTGATGCAGTTGGAGGCTTGGTCCCTTTATGATTCTTCTTCTTCTCTTTTCGTTTCTTCTTCTTCTTATCAACCTAGCTACTCACTTTAGATCTTTCACTAGGCGAAGAAGGAGAAATGGAAGGAGACCTCACAGACGAAGAAGGAGAAAGGTTGACATGAGGTTTATGTGTGGGTGGTGTGCTTACATCTGAAGCACCTACATTCGAGATTACCGGAGTGGAAAAAAACCATACCGATAACCTAATTGTGAGACTTGGAAGGCTCAAAGTAGAGATGTAAGGAGGACCAACGTTTCCGTAAGAAGGAAAAACAAAGGTTTCCCCTGGAAAATGGGTTCCTTCATTGGTCATTCTGGGAATTGACGCCATAAGAATAAAGATCCAACCTAGATTATGCTAGGGAGAACAAACAACACACGCTAAAAATATAGTAAGAAAGAAAGCAAACAAAACCTTCTCACAATGAGCACACTAGTTGGTGATGAAATAAAACATCGTGGGAACAAAGTAAGAAGGGGTTGAGATAGAGTGGATAGAAAATTTATGTTGACAACCTGCTTAAATGAATTACACCCTGGTGCAAGCTCCCACACATAATCGTGGGTATACCCTCCAAGGAGCCCAAGTGAGTTTGGCCAACATCAATTCCAGGTACCGTGAAGACTTTCCCCTCCACAGTTACCTTATGTAAATACCCTAAAGAGATAGGCCACTAAGGTTACCAACTACAATAGTGATGCCTGGGGAAACAGTCGACAGTCCGATCCACGCGCAAGGGTAGGGTATCTGGCTCGAAATCAACTTGAAATGATTCCACTCCTCATTGTGGGTATACCTTCAAGCGACCCCCATAATACACACAATCTCTACACCAAGACCAACAAAGCACAGTGAGTAACTCTTCTAGTCTCAATGTGACCTCATGTTTGACCCTTGTGTGAGAAGGGCTTCCTAGGACAAAATGTAGCAGTTGGATTTCACCGCTCCCTAACACAAGATTCTATGTTTGTTTGCATCTTTGGAAAGTTATCTTTCACACCTATGCCAAATCCCTACAACTAATCTAATATAGGTTTGGTACCAGAAAATATAAAAATGTCTAATCAATTCTTAGTTTAGCACTTTATTTGTAAGGCTGTTGTTACTCAAAAGGAAAATGGCATGGACAATATGGTGTTTTGACCGACTCGAAATTTATGCAAAGAGATGAATATACAATATTTTCATTTCAATGAAATCTATGCTATGAGAAGGAGAAAACATTCATCATTCCAGATGCACAACGTCCCAAATGCCAAAAAACATGCAATTTTGTTGCTTCAAATGCAATCTAGTTTCACTACCCAAAAGAAAAAATGCATTTATCTTCTTTTTTTTATTATGATGTATATAGAAAGTAAACACAAAACCTTCAATGCTCCACTACTTTCAATCAGGAGAAAGATTCCTATGCAGATGCAAAAGACATGAAGCAAAAGGGCTACAAACAAAGCATGCACTCAAGGCAGTGAGGTATGAAAGAAAACAAGTAGAAACTTATTCTAACAAGCAATAACACCGTCAAGGATTCTACAACTAATCAAGCATTCAAGGAACATAAATAAAATGCAGAGAAGAATCCAAGAAAAGATAGGGAGAAAGAGAAATCACTCAAAACTGTCCTGATAAAAAAGCAACTGGAAAAGGCAATTTCACATTTTTGAAAAAGGTTTCAAGCTCCAATCAAGACAATAGGGAGTGATAATCATAAAAATCCATCAAAACCCAATCCAAACAACTTCACAAACCAACCACAAACTCTGGGTAAAGAGATCTTCAAAACATGCTGCAAAAGACTGAGCAAAAGAAGGCAAAAACTCTCAAAAAAGAGACTATATCTCCCCCAGAAGGGTGCAGAGAGTGTTGCAACGCTCCCTAAGACACTATAGGGGAGCACTGGCACTCTGGTATGGCCTACAGGGGGGCGTTGGTCCTCCTAGAAACTCAGAAAAGAGCCAAAAACCATGCAAAAACTCGCCAAGAATGCATGAAAATTGGTGAAATTGCTAGTGAAGGTAGGAGAAGGTTAATGGATGATGAACAACCAATAAAACTGATCTGAAAGGTGGGAAAAGGGCAAGGAAAAACCAAGGAAACACAAAAAGGATTCCCTCCCCAGTGGAGTCGCCAATTTCTGTTACAAGAAAATCCCCCTGTGGACAGGTGAATCCCCTCTTAGGCCCTAGACTCCTAAGACCAAGACAAAAAGGTGATAATGTTGGTTACTGACATCCCTTTAGAAGAATTTAAACTAAAAAAATAAGAAAGGGAAGAAGGTATGAGTACCTGTTATGAAGTTTGTCCTCTCTCGATCGGGGTTTATCTTGATCTCCAAGCTCTTCAGCAAACCCTACAATCCAATGAACAACAAAGACAAAACATACTTTCTACTCTACCATGATTAGCTTCATAATAGATCTATCAAAATAAACAAGTTCATGAAACATACAAAAACTTAAAGGAAACAAGCCAAGAACATATTTATATTAATGAAAACAAAGCAAAGTGCTTACAACCATGATGTAGATGCAGTAGCTTCACCAAGCTCTCTTTGTCCAGACCCTTTTCTCAAATGATCTACCAACAAAATTCCTATGCTTCACTGATATCTCCCTTATGAGATCATAAGTTTGATGCCTCTAAACTCCATGTGATTTTATCATGATAAGGCCTCCTTATATAATCTTGGAGAGGCCCAACCACCTTAGAGATTCTTGGAATAGGTTGAGGATATTTCTCCTTTAGTTGTGGATCCTCCCTATGATCCAACCTTGACCTCAAATTCGAATCCAACTAATTTCCAAGATGAAGGGGATTTTCCCCTAATTTTCCTCAACAACCCAAAATTTTCTCAAATAGGCTAGTGCTCCCCCAAAAGGGTGCATAGAGTGTTGCAACGCTCCCCCAAAGGAGGGTACAAAGCGCTAGCACTCCTTGACAGTGGGCAGGGGAGCGCTGCCCAAAATTCCTTCAAAAAGCCCAATGCTCCCCCAGAATGGTGTCCTAAGTGTTGCAACGCTCCCCCAAAGAGGGGTAGGGAGCGTTGGCACTCCCTGAAAGTGGGTAGGTGAGCATTTCCCTTCAAAAATAATTTTTAAGTGGTATTTTCCATGACAAATTCTTTGTACTCCTCATCGGATGATTTCTCCTTCTTAAACCAGTCTTTGAGGGTGTCTCAAGTGTCTCAAGTGTCCTTGTGATGTCATTCGAGACACGACATGGGAAAGATGACCGTATGATGTCTGCGACACTTATGGATAAAAAAAAAACACTTGCGACACTTGTAATGATGACAATAGGTTATCATTGAAGTGAGTAATTTTGATGTGTAACAGTGTTGTATTTCCTTGTTGCAAAAACAATTCTTTTTCCTCAAACTTGGGTTATTTTTTCTACTCTTTTCATTTATCTGATTGATTAGAGGTTGTTATAAGGAAAGTCATTTATCTCAGTACTATTTACTTGGTCTTTGATCCTTTACTCTTTTTCGTAAGACTTTTAATTGTGATTCTTTGCTTTTTGGTGTTTTTCTTTGAATAGATAGTTTGTTCTTCATTTAGTCTCTTATTGACTGTTGAGAGTGTCTTTGTTTGCGTGCTTTTGTTTATTTTTTCAAATCACAGTAGTGAAGTCATATTTTCATTATTAGTGAAATCAAGAAGCATTAGACAAAATTTTCAAGTTATATTCGTAATCAAACAAAGCTATACTTGTATCAGTTTTAGATATTGGAAAGGATTTCTTCACAATTTAACACTTAGGTGGATTCTTGTTAAGAACGAATTGCATGAAATTTTTTCATTCTTGTTCTTGTTAGTAAAAGAAAGAAACTCTTCTCCTTCCCATAGATAGAAGTTCATTGAAAGAAAAGTTTGCATATCATTCTTTTGATTCTTTGGGATTCGAGTATCAACATCATTAGTTTCACTCTCATTCACCTTTATGTAACGAACAACCATTAAAATCAACACTAATTAAAATCAATCTAGAAACTTTTTATTTTTAAGATATTTACACCAACAATAGGATAGGACTAGAGCTTTGGAATAAGCTGTGAGAATAACTCTCCAAAGCATTCAAGACAAACTCAGAATCTTGCGACAGGGAGAGTAAATCCAATTTTTGTATAAGCATAGCTGGGACCCCCCTCTCACATAGGGGTTATGCACAATATCGCATTCGAGAGAGCAATGAAGATTATCTCTCCAAGGATTAACCATTCGTATTATTCAAATCGTATATTGGGGGTTCTTCTTGAGGTTTGATTGTTTTCATTTGGTCTTGGAGCTTCGTGAATTATGAATACGTTCGAGATCCTCTAGATTTTACAGATCCACTTGTCTTCAGTTTTCTTGAAGTATTTCGGACTTGATATCCTGCCCATACGTTCAAGATCAACTATCGATTGTTCCCACCCAGAGGCTAACTGTAAGTTGGTATCCTTAGTAGCCACAACATTTACGGTCCTTACATGAGGTGATGATGAAGGGAAGTCTTTGGTGTACTTGGAACAAACGTTGGTTAAACTCACTCAGGCTCCTTGGAGGGTAACCCATGGGTAAAACCATGAGGAATCTCACACCAAGGCATAATTATATTAAGTAGGTCGCAAACATAACAGATCCAACCACTCATATCCTAGTTCCTTCTCACTTTGATCACACAATGTTGGATATCATCACCAACTAATACGTTCATTGCGAGAAGGTATTGTTTTCTTGTTGGTTTTCTAGATTTTGTAGCGAGTGTTGTTTTGATTTTTTAGTTGTCCTTAACCATTGGTACTATGGCCAATAAAGGTCTCTGTAGATCACATAGGATGCAAGGGTTTCCTCCAGAAGGCTACAAACCCCTTCATCCTAACTTTCCTGAAGACATTTATCTTCAAGAGGTTGAGAACCATTCAGACGCTAGGAGTGTTGCTACTCCTTTGTTAGAAAATACCGAGAGAGCCTTAGTTACGGTTAAGGAAGGTTCCACTCTTCCTATTAACCCAGCTTCGCAAGTTCCTCTCTAGCCACTCCTTCTTTATTTGGACCCGTTAGGTAATGTTGGCAACAGAAGTCACTCCTAGATTGCAGCAGGAGGAGAGTCCAACGCCCATCAGTTTATTGTCACAAACTTGTTTAAAGAGGTGATCGGATGGGAGTAAACTCAGGACAGAATCATTTAACTTAGAAAACTAGGCCAGAAATGCATAGGGAAGTGAGGGCCAGAACTAACTTCAGTTAGGAATTTGAGTTAAAGCAATATTAGAGGGAAGACTAGGGAGAAAAGGGAGGAGACTGCTCTGGGCATCAGGCCTTCCAACAACTCAGGAAAGAAAAATGAAAAAAAAATGTGCCTAAATGACATAGTGATAAATACACACTGACCAAACCTATCATACTATGCAGCCACAACCATTCGACTGGATCCTCCAATTCCAAATCATTTAGTGCAAGCTGAAAAAGACAACGTGGGAGACTGCTTAAGACTGGTGCAGAGATTGTAGTGACCAACCATACATCATCCTACAATATGCAATCCTCAACTGGATCCTCCAATTCCGAGTGTTTTAAACAACTAACAAACAAAATAAAAATGAAAGAGAAGCTAACTTCCATTAATATGACAGTCTCAAATCGAAATACATAACCAGAGCTTCCTCGGAAAATTTATAGTCGGGAGCTAAGCTCAACCATCAATGATCTACAAAATGACAAAAATGCCTACATATACTTGAAGCTAACTCAGGCACAGAAGGCACAATCATGTCATGAATTCAATGCTTCGCGTAGGTGAGTTTCTCTGTCAGGTTGTGCATGCAGACGTTGGGTAGAATGCCCATGCAGTCATTTATCAGACGCAATCTTTGTCAGGCTGAACCGACAACCTGCTTCCATGTATTCTCTTTTCTAACCTTCTATTTATGGAAGGAGATGACATTCAACCACCACCAACCACCTTCATAACTGCTTCCTCAAGATCAGGTGAGGCCTGGTCAACTCTGCTTCTGCAAAATGTGGCAGTCTGCCTTTAGTTGTCTTCTGCTTCACTGGACTGTTGTGGGGGGAACCCAGATGGTGGACGTGGACGAGACCCTGCTGAGTAAGATGAGGTGGTGCTGTGACACCGGACGAGAAATTCCACGGGGTATGGATAGGACACAGGTGGAAGTGGCATGGAGCATGGGGTACAAGTGAGTTAGAGAGGTAAAGTGGTGGAGAGTTGCGACATTAGACGATGAGGTGATGTGTCACGAGAAGGTGACAAGGAGGCTACAATGAAATAGGTTGGGGAGTGAAGAAATGGAAATAATGGTGGGCCAGGATGGCACTGAGTGGAAGACACATGGTGGAAGGTGGTAAGAAGAAGGAGTCAGAGATGTGACAAGGGGGTCCCCGCTTTAAGCCACTGATTCCGGACCCCCCCCCCCATATTAAAGGTAGATAGGCAAAGGGGGTCTGGAATCCGTCCTCAGCCGCAAATCCATGCGCCCAAATCCGGGCCATTGAGAGATGCACGCTCAATTCCGGACCCCCCTCCTTTGATAAAGGTAGAATGATGAAGTGGGTTTGGAATGGAAACCTAGCTATAGATCTGGACGTGAAGGTCCTGGCCACCCAGATATGCCTGCTCCTTAGCCCCATGCGCATTTGCACCCCAACCTAGGGTAAGTGGGTTTTTACCCCACTTCTTTGCATTTGCCATCCAAAGGGGCCTATCTTTTTGGAAAACATCCCCTTTACAAGAAATGTTGCTAACATTAGGCTCCATGGGGGATAGAGTCATCCCTATGATGCTCTAAGAACTCATTTTGCAGTCTCAGTGCCTTGCTGTTGGGCTATGGAGTCAAGCTCGAAACCTCCTGCTGAGAAATATATGCCGAAAAGTAAAAACCAAACAAACCAAACATAGATGCTCCAAGGAGCTTATTTATGTATAGTCCTAAACTAATAAAATTATTTACATGGGGCTAGGTGAAAGAAAGCTTCCACCATAACCATTCAAGCAACTTACTAAATAGAAGCTCCTTCCTTATGTCGATGATTACAAACAGGTGGTGTAACCGTGACAGCAGAATGGTTACGCTCTTCAACTCGTCCTTACAGGCTAAAGTTGAGATGAAATAGGGTGGCTCCAATTTGTGAAGGAAATGCACTTCCATGTATTCCTTCATAGGCTCATAGGACCAGTGGAAAACTCCAGAAAATTGACAATAGGCAACGTCCTCTGCTACACAATTGTGGATGTGTGGCTGAATATCGATGGTAAGCATAGGTGGGTGGACAACTGACATAGGTTGAAAGCTCTCAGGCGGTGGCTGCTCGCTGACTGGCTCTGGACATAAGGCAAATAGCTCCTCTGGTTCTTCTGGTTCTTCTTCTTGGCTCTCCCCTGGGTCAGATTCGTATTCATCATAAATAGGGACCACGGGTAAATTATGCTCTTCAAACTGCTGCTCGGTAACCTCTGTGTAGGCTGTAAACTGCACCCTTTTCTGGTCCTCCTCCTGCTCTCCATAACTCTCCCAGGGATCAGATCCATAATCATCGCAAATAGGATCCATGGGGTTCTCTTTAATCCTAGGTAAAAATACATCATGGAAAACCTCTTGAAGGAAAAGAGAAGAATCCTCTTCCACAACCATCTCTTCTTTAAAAACGGGAAGGTCTTCATCATCATAAGAAGTACTGCTAGGAACATCTGCTTCAACCCTATATCCAGGTGAGCCATCTACTATAGACCACATCTGCTCTACAAACTCATAATTTCCACAAGAGGCATGTTGATCTTTATGAGCATCTAAAAGAACAGATGCATCTGAAATGATGTCAGATGCTTCTATCCTAGGGCTAAAAAAATTAATATCATTCAACACCTCTATATTTTCATAGCAAATGCTTTCCTCCATAGTAAAAACTTCATCATAAACATGGTCTTCAGGACCAGCAGAGGATTCATGAAGCGAAGAAAACTCCTCACAACATTTTTCATACAAACACTCAAATGGAAAGTAATCTTTACAAAATGAATGGAAAGATGTATGAAAACCTTTCAAAGAGTGGATGCTTGTAACAGGAAGAGATCGATAGTAATCAAGAGTAGCTCCCTTTAATGAATACCTAAACAACTTAATCCGGACATCTTCATGCATGATATTAAGTCGATCAATAACTCCATGAAAGTCCAGTAAATGCTCAGTTGGTTCCTCCGAACTCTTTGCGTGAAATTCAGGGAGGAAATTTTCCCATATGTCTCTATCAGGAAGCGCATTAGGAAAACCAACTATCTTGGAAAAGTCACACAAAGAAAACCTTTGAGCTAAGATTTTCTCCATATCAAACCAGTGGATTCGTTGATTGATCCTTGAATCATGGAGTCGCCAGGTGAAAGATTACATCTTTGAATGTGCCTGGTCCTTGTTCACCATCAAAGGCTAGATCTTAACGTTGTCGTTACCACAGGAAACTTCTCAGGATGAGAAAGAAATCGCTAAAACCTTCTCGAGAAAGCTCCTCTAGGTCAGCTTTCAGGTGGGCTAACAGTAGCTGCAACTAAAATAAAGATGTGGAAACATTGGAGTCACCACACTGGAGTCGCCAGGTGCACAGTAGCAATCTTCAAGTTCTCTGATGGCTGATGTACCTTCAAACTCAGAAGCTCAATGTTGTTCAATCCTAGGGAAAATTTTCAACTTCGTCCATGGCAACGGCGCCAGAAATGTTGGCGACGGAAGTCACTCCTGGATTGCAGCAGGAGAAAAGCCCAACGCCCATCAGTTTATTGTCACGAATTTGTTTAAAGGGGTGATCGGTTGGGAGTAAACTCAGGACATAATCATTTAACTCAGAAAACTAGGCCAGAAATGCACAGGGAAGTGAGGGCCAGAACTAACTTCAGTCAGGAATTTGAGTTAAAGTGAGATTAGAGGGAAGACTAGGGAGAAAAGGGAGGAGACTACTCTAGGCATCAGGCCTTCCAACAACTCAGGAAAGAAAAATGAAACACTGAAATGTGCCTAAATGACATAGTGATAACTTCACACTAACCAAACCTATCATACTATGCAACCACAACCATTCGATTGGATCCTCCAATTCTGAATCATTCAATGCAATATGAAAAAGACAACGTGGGAGACTACTTAAGACTGGTGCAGAGATTGCAGTGACCAACCATACGTCATCCTACAATATGCCACCCTCTACTGGATCCTCCAATTCTGAGTGTTTTGAACAACTAACAAACAAAATAAAAAGGAAAGAGAAGATGACTTCCATTAATTTGACAGTATCAAATTGAAATACATAACTAGAGCTTCCTCAAAAAATTTATAGTCGGGAGCTAAGCTCAACCATCGATGATCTACGAAATGGAAAAAATGCCTACATATACTTGAAGCTGACTCAGGTGCAGAAGGCACGATCATGTCATGAATTCAATGCTTCACGTAGGTGAGTTTCTCTGTCAGGTTGCACATGCAGACGTTGGGCGGACTACCCATGCAGTCATTTGTCAGATGCAATCTTTGTCAGGCTGAACCGACAACCTGCTTCTGTGTATGCTACTTTTTGACCTTCTATTTATGGAAGGAGATGACATTCAACCACCACCAACCACCTTCAAAACTACTTCCTCGGGATCAAGTGAGGCCTGGTCAACTTTGCTTTTGCAAAACGTGGCAGTCTGCCTTTGGTTGTCTTCTGCTTCACTGGACTGCTGCGGGGGGAACCCAGATGGCAGACATGGATGAGACCCTGCTGAGGAAGATGAGGTGGTGTTGTGACACCGGACGAGAAATGCCACAGGGTATGGATAGGACACAGGTGTAAGTGGCATGGATCATGGGGTACAAGTGGGTGAGAGAGGTAAAGTGGTGGAGAGTTGTGACATCAGACGATGAGGTGATGTGTCACAAGAAGGTGACAAGGAGGTCACAATGCGACAGGTCAGGGAGTGAAGAAATGGAAATAAAGGTGGGCCAGGATGGTGCTGAGTGGAAGACACATGGTGGAAGGTGGTAAGCGAAAGGAGTCGGAGATGTGACAAGGGGGTCCCTTCTTTAAGCCGTCGATTC
>JZKD02S0275980.1:38934-51650 GCA_000966675.3 Picea glauca | reverse complement strand
AATTAAAGGTAGATAGGAAAATGGAGTCCGAAATTCATCCTCAGCCGCAGTTCCAGGCGCCCAAATCCGAGTTGTTGAGAGATGCGCGCTCAATTCCAGACCCCCCCCCTTTGATAAAGGTAGAACGACGAAGGGGGTTCGCAATGGAAACATGGTCGTAGATCTAGACACATAGGTCCTAACCGCCTAGATCTGCCCGCTCCTTAGCCCCATGCGCATTTGCGCCCCAACCTAGGGTAAGTGGGTTTTTACCCCACTTCTTTGCATTTTCCATCCAAAGGGGCCTATCTTTTAGGAAAACATCCCCTTTACAAGAAATGTTGCTAACAGGTCACATTATAGAAGAATATTACCCTTGTATGTCGTCAAGGCCATATACTGAATCAAATATGGAACCCAGACAACCAAATTTTAATGACGATTACACTACACCTATCTATTCCACTGGAATGGGAGATCCACAACAAACACCCATTCATTCTATATGGATAACTCCATCAGGACATGACCTATATGAAAAATTCAATTTCAGTCGACCACCTTTTGACCCTCCTCATACCTCTACCACCACGGATGCATAGGCAGGACTGTTAGGTCAGACTATCGATCATCTCATCAAACAAATAATTCATACTTCTACCACTCATCCATGACAAGTTCAAAGTGACACAGGCTTTGAGTTACTTAATTAGTTTCAAAATACCTCGACAGTTACCCCTCATATTTCTCTTCAAGATACCATTTCACATACTCCAAATAAACCTATTAGGACACCTTTCCATCATGGAATACAAAACCCTTCCACACACATAAACTCAACTTCCTATTAGGACAAGTCCCGATTGGGGGGAAACCCCCATCTAGTGGACACATCCCTCCCAGGGGGAAATCATCCTTACACACACCCGTGTCGACTGGCGGGCAACCCCCTTTCATCAGTCAAACCCCAGTTGTTACCCAATTGATGGAAGGGGACAACTTTCTTTCACAGGAAACCCCCCACAATCTCAGGGACCACCCAAAGGAGGTACATTTCATCAACCATATCAAGGATGGCCATCTCACCCCAACCCGCAAGGAGGAATACTGAATCCCAATCCTTTTGGATTACATTATAGACAACCTTTCCTGGGGGTTTTGAATCCCATTTGGGGTCCTCAAGGTCAACGATATTATCCTCCCTAAAGGCCCAATCTTTACCCTCCTCAAGGACAACCTAGTTAACCTCCTCAAGGGAAAAATGGTTTTTTGCCTCAAACTCATCAAGCAAACTATCCTCCCACGGGTTTCTCTTATCCTTTCATGAAAATTCCTCAACAGATGAATCCTACCTTTGTTGGTCAACAACAACAATACATGGGAGGGCCTACTGGTTACAACTATCCACCTCAACCAGTTTATGGCCCTACTGGTGTCCCTATGCCACACTAATATCATCCTCGGGTCAATCGAAAGATATCATTCTTAGCTACTTTAGATCTACCTGATCTATCAAGATTGACAAATGATCCCATATTACATTCTCCCTTTTGGCCAGTTATTCCTGCTAAATAACATTTCGACATCCCAAAATTTGATGGTAAACCTGGTGAAGACCCTAATAACCACGTCATGACTATTCATTTATGGTGTTCATAAAATTCAGTAATGGATGATTCTATCGAGTTACATCTTTTCCAACATACACTTACGGGTTCAACAACCAAATGGTACATTGAGATACAATGCGAGATTTTTCAAGATTTTAATTCCCTTGCAATGGATTTTCTCACACACTATCAATTACCCATCCATTATGATATTGGTACATAAATCTTGACCTCCCTTCGTCAAACTAGCTTCATGCATATCTATGATCATATTCATGAATGGAGACTACGACGACGATTGATCAAAGAAACCATTCTTGACCAATTACTGGCTGAATGGTTCACTAAATATATTTTACCTATGATTGCTCGTGACGTATCCATGGGTGGTGTCGTTACCGAAGAGGAAGCCATTTCTCATGCCCAGTATCAGGACTTGGTTTATTCCCAATCTGGTACTCTATATCAATTGATTCGAAATTCTCCCCGTACAGCAACCGATCCATCAAAACCATCCTCCACAGCTCACGTTGATGGACTTATCGGTTCTATCAAAACCCAATCCAACTTAGAGTTGATCGGCATGGCTAATTGTTCAGTTACTAGCCCCACTATCGAATCAACTTCAATCTCATCCACCTCCACCTCCACCCTGACTCAAATCTTTGAGGTGAATGTAGTTTAAACTTCTTCTACGCAAAAGTAAGGGGGGAGAAGAAAACGAAGAATAAACCAAAGAAAAAAATAATCAAAATGAAAATCCAAAAACACCAACTCAACAATATTCCACTGAGAAACAACCATGGTGAAAACCAAAATTTTTGTGTCTCATTTGTGGTGACTATCACTCCACATGAGATTTTCCTCATCGTGACGAGGTTGCAAAACTTTTTAAAGGAAATTCCCACACTGTTGTGTTGACACAACCTTTTCCACAACAAGAGTCACTGGTTGTGTAAGCTCTTGCACCTTTGACACGAGGAAATCCAAATCACCCTCCTAGAGATTAAGCTTCATCGAGTGCACACATTTACATGTTTAATGGGATATATTTGACCAATCGCACTACGACATATGACACACCTCCGACTAAACTTGATAAGGAAAAAGTAACTAATGGTTCTACACTAGATCCACCATCCACCACCATTACTCCTCCATTTGGGCCACTCTAGATTGAGAAACCTACCTTTGACTATACCTTACGTCCACCCAAGAGTACCATTTGAAAGTTTAATTTCAATACTAATTCACGTGCTTCCCAAAACTAAAACATCATTGAAGATTTGTCCCAAGCACCATGTGCTATGTCATCTCTCGAAGTTCTACAACATTTCCGTAGTCAACGTAGAACTCTCTTGGCCGCCATCGGAGCAATAGATCCCGAGTCATCTAATAATATCACGTTTAACCTAGATCATTTTAAAACACGACTCTCACTAGTTTTATTTCTAGATTGATGTTGTTGTCCACAATCAACATATTCATCACACAATCTTGGATGAGGGAACTTCCACATGTGTCATGTATTTGGCTTGTTGTAAAGGAATCAAATCACCCAGTCTTAATCAATCTCCCACCATGTTATGAGAATTGTATGGAAGAAGATTATGTCATCATGGACTATTACAGTCCTTATCCATTCAATTGGGAGGAATTATTGTTTCAGTCAACGTTGAAGTAGTCGATTCTCCCCTTGATTAGAACATCTTGCTAGGAAGAAGTTGGTTTTATGCTATGAATGTCATCGCTTCCTCGGTGTTTTGATGTGTCCAATTTCCCCATCAAGGTAAAATTGTGACTATCAATTAGTTAGATTACTGCACCCCGACTCTCGCACTCCAACGACCATCAACATTTCTTTTCTAGGAGATTTGAAGATCACTTATGAAAGTGTTGGAGTAGGTATTTTAAAATATTCCTCGCTTATGGGCACTTTTCCTACACCTCTTCCTCCCTATATGCAACACATTGTCACGATCAATATGATCTCGACTATGGTACATCAATCCTATGAATCATCTGATCCATGGATCATGCCTATTCCTTTATAATTTGATGCACTAGGTGACACCATGCCACTTAGTCCTGTAGAGGTTGAATATGATGCCATTCAGTCTACCTCTCCTTCACTAGACAACCAACATATGTTGGCATCTACAACTTACTCATTTTCGTCTTGGTTAACAACCCTATCCTCTACTTTTGATTACATCCTACATATTTTTCCATCGGATGAATCTATTATGGAAATGCTTAGCATCGAGGAGACACAATGGGATGACAACCACCATTGTTCGTCCTTTCTTTTGATTTTGGATGACATTGAGAAAGATATATCCTCTATATTTCCTAGTGATGTCATCGATTTTCCCCAATCTCCAATATTCACTTAGGATACCATATCCAAGGGGAATTTGGGAAACATCTCTTCCACTATTACTATCGAGATATCAATCGAAGAAGGTATTGTGGAAAACATATAGTTAGGTGCCAATTGTTTAGCTGAAGAAGTTGAAACTTACACTGCCTTGTTCAAATAATTCCACGACATCTTCGCTTGAAGTTACAAGAAAATGCGAGGGATTGATCCATCGATCATTGTGCATGAAATAAAAACTTACCCCAGGGTTAAACCTATAAGAAAAAAACTTTGCCTAGTTCACCCTAAGAAAACTGCAACCATAAAGGTAGAAGTCAAAAAATTGTTAAAATATGGCTTCATTTATCGTGTCCCTCTAACTGAATGGGTTTCCAAAATCATCATGGTTGCCAAGAAATAGGGGAAAATTCTTGTTTCCATCGATTATCGGGATCTTAATAAGGCTTGTCCCAAGAACAATTACCCCACACCTTTTATTGACCAAATTATCGATAATTGTGTCAGAGGCGTCATTTTTTCTTTTATGGGTGGCTTTTCCAGATATAACCAGATTGGCATTATACCAGCTGATCAACATAAAACAACCTTTATCTACCTTTGGGGGACTTTCACTTATTGAAAATTACCTTTTGGCCTTAAAAACGTCGGAGCTACTTTTCAGCAGGCCATGTCGTATGCTTTCCATGATATCAAACATATTGTTGAAACTTACCTCCATGACTTGCATGCTCATTCGTCTCATCAACAAGACCATATTGGTCACCTACAAGCCATATTTCTTAGATTTCGGTTTTACCATATCCATTTGAACCCCCACAAATTCATTTTCGTTGTTGAATCAGGATGCCTCATTGGATCAGTAGTTTCCAAAGACAGGATTAGGGTGTATCCCTTAAAAGTCAAAGCCATTCTAGCTTTACCTCCTCCCAACAACCTCACTCAACTACAAAGTTTTCAAGGGAAGGAAAAATTTCTTCACCGTTTCATTTGGAATAATGTCGAAATCACTAAAGGATTTATGAGATTGTTACAAAAAGATGTCGCTTTCATTTGGGATGAAATTGCTCAACGATCATTCAATGCCCTTAAGCATGCCTTAACGAACACACCTCTTTTGCACCCATCAGATTATGAAAAACACTACATCCTTTATTTGGATGCCTCTAATTCCACTATTGCTATGGTTTTAATACAAGAGGATTATAATGATGATGAACACGTGATCTACTATCTGAGTAAGAGTCTATCAGGTCCCAAGCCCTGATATTCGCATGTCAAAAAGTTGGCCCTGGAAGCAATTATTGACATCCATATATTTTTCCATTAACCATGGTCATCGCAGACTCAAACCCCGTGTACCATATATTGACTTGTCAAGTACTTGGGGAAAAATATTCCAAATGGATTGTTATTCTTTAGGAATTCAATCTTGAATTTTCCAAATCAAAAGCTAAGAAATCATTGGTTTTCACGGAATCAATTTGCAATATTCCCTATACTGTTGAAGATATTGAGCCCAATGATTCTCTTCATGATGAATCCTTGTTCCTCATTAGTACGTCTGATATTTGGTACAGATATATTCTTCTCTATCTCCAAACCCAATGTTTTCAGCCGAATATCTCACGTGATGAACGACGTCACATCCAACACCACTCCAAACGCTACCTCATCATCGAAGACACATTGTACCTCTGTGGAATTGATACTATCCTACGATGTTTTTTAACCCACGACGAGGTTGAACATGTGTGAAATGACCATCACCTTGGAGCTTGTGGCGATCGTATTTCTAGGATGGCTACAGCCCAAAAAATTCTACATGTCAGTTATTTTTGGCCTTCTATATTCAAAGATTGCATCGAGGTCGTTAAAAAATTCCCACCTTGTCAAATATTTCAGAAGAAAGCACGTACCCACCCCACTCTGTTGCATCCCATTATCATCGTCATCCCCTTTGCAAAATGGGGCATTGATTTTATGCAATGTAAGCCTACCTCATCCAGGGGGTATAGTTATATGATCGTTGTCGTTGATTACTTCACTAAATGGGTTGTGGCTATGCCTACATTTCTTAACGATGGTCACACTACAACACTCTTTGTATTTAACCACATCATCACTCGATTTGGTGTCCCGCAAGCTATTGTAGTTGATCATGGATCACACTTCCAGAACTCGATGATGAGTGAATTGCACACCATGCTGGGTTTTGTCCATGAAAACTCATCCCCTTACTATCCTCTTGCGAATGGAAAACTTGAAGACATCAACAAAGTCCTGAATACCATGCTCCAATGTATGGTGGGAACAAACAAAACCTCTTGGCACTTGCAGCTCTTCTCCACACTATGGGCCTGTCGAACTTTAGTAAAAACTTCAATTGGTTTCACACCATTCCAATTGGTATGCGTCATAGAAGTTGTTTTACCAATCAAATATGAGATCCCTTCGTTGAAACTTACCATAGAACTCCTACCTCACACTTTTGTTGAAGAAGAACAATTTCTATATTTAACCAAATTGGATGAAACTCATTGTGACGTTTCTCTTATCAACGAGACATATCAAAAATGAATGAAAAATCAATATGACAAATTCGTCTAACCTCGTGCTTTTGCAGAAGAAAAATTAGTCCTAGTCTATGATAAAGATCGTGACAAGATGGTGAGAGGAAAGTTAGAACCCATGTGGCATGACCCTTATATCATAAAATGTGTGCTACACAAAGGCACCTATGAGTTAGTAGACTATGATAGAATATCTCTCGGTGAGCCCCGAAATGGGATTTACCTCAAGAATTACTATGCATATAATATCTCGTATGTGTTCTTTGTACATTATTGTACTATATACTCTTGACTTGGTGTGTCTTTTATTTTGTGTGCACGAGTTTTGTATCATATTTTTATACTTTTCTTTGTGATTAAATGGACATATGACATTATCATTTCCCATCTATTTCGGATTTGTGGATGGCACTAATCGACACACCCAGAACATTGCTTATGTAGCTTGGGTCATCTACCACTCTGGCAAGTTGGTGAGTTCATGAGGAATTTTTTATTGATTTTTTAATAATCTAGGTTAATCATGTAGTTCATTCCAATTTTGCATCTGACTTAACCATAAAAAATAATGTTGCAACAACCAAGATCACAAGAAGAAACACCATGCACAAGAACACAAGAAGTATCCTGGGAAACCCTTCTCAACAAGGGAAGAAAACCTAGCCAAATCCTTTTCTATATTCTTCAAGAGAAATACCTTCACCACCAATAATACCTATCACACAAGAGGTTGCTCAAAACCTAGAAGTCTAGTTCCCAAGACAGGTGTGCACTTTTCCCAAGGAGATATACTTGCTGAAATTTCCAAACTTATATGAGAGATATGATTCCACGATGGGGAATCTACCTTTACTTATACTAAATTGAAAATAGAAGTGTCTATTGGCACAATAGGGCCGACCTCACTAGCTTATAATATAATTAATATCAATGAGATTAATTATCTTTTAAATTCATTACTAATCACATTAAGGTGGGGCTGACCTGTACCCTTTACATTACAACTAGGGTTACAGGCAGGTCTGACTCTTGAAAAATATAGCAAGGGATCTTATACACCCACTAGTGCTCATCCACTAGGGGCACATACATAGGGATGTCCATATCTCTGGCCCACTGCATTACACAGAAGAACCACTTCTTCACACGTTCACTTGTGCTCGTCCATAAGCACATCCACTCAACAGATATTATTTCCCACTGCATTACACAGAAGAGTCATCTGAAGTTTCTCGTCAACTCTTCATCTCAGAGGAGGCTAATACCTCATCTTCATTTATGTTCTCATGAAGATTCAACTATCACTTTGGGATTTCACACATTCACCTTGTGCTCAGCCATAGGTACGCCCAACTCTTCAGATCATTTTTCTCACTGTGTTAATATGGAGTTCTTCTCAACTCTCTGTACAAAGGAGGTCATCTCTACATTCCATCTCTATTTGATCATATAGGAACCACACACCCTTCTGAGGGGATTTATCTTAGGTTTGTAAGCTAGAGAAAGTCTTCACATAGCTGCAATGATCCACATCTCATAGGTTTTTAAGTTGGAGAATGTCTCACATAGCTGCAATCATCAACACTCCCTCTCAGCTAGGGAGGCGTTTTCCACCAGGCCAAGTTTCTCTCGGAAATACTCAAACTTTTTCTTGGAAAGTGGTTTGGTGAAGATATCTATGATCTATTCATGGGTAGGAAGATACTGCATGTGTTTTTTTTTCCTCTGCACCATGTCTATGATATAGTGGTACCTTATTTCAATGTGTTTCGATCTGTAATGAAACATCAGGTTCCCAGAGAGCTTTACACAACTCTAGTTACACAACTCTGGTTATCACAATGAATAGTGGTAGGATCCATCTCATGATTGAACAAGTCAGTCATAAGTTTTTGAAGCCACACTACTTCACGAAATGCCACACTCAATGAAATGTAATCTGCCTCTATGGTGCTCAATACTACAGAGCTTTGTTTCCTACTGCACCAGGAAACCATGGTAGACCCTAAAGTGAAGCAACAATCGGAGGTGCTTTTTCTGTCTACAATGCTTCCTACCCAATCTGCATTGGCATATCCTTACAGTTTCAAGTCCACACTGGATGCATATCTTAGGACATAACCAATTGTGACTCATAATTATCTCAATACATGTTTTGCATCTATCCAGTGTGTATGTCTCAGTTGGCTCATAAAATGGCTAAGCACATTTACTGCATAGAAAATGTCTGGTTTGGTGTTAACCAGATACATCAGAGATCCAATAAATTGTTGGTATAAGTGTGGAACTACATCTCCTGAATCAGTATCACTCATTTTCTTCAAATCCATTACCATTGGAGTGGGCATGGATTTGCATTATGTCATGCTGAACTTTTTCAGTATCTCCATAATATATTTTCCTTGACTCGGGAAAATCTCATATATTCTCTTCCATACTTATAGTCCCAAGAAGTAGTGCATTAATTCCAAATCCTTCATTTAAAATTTTTCAGTTAATGCTTGTTTGCATTCAGAAATGAGTCTCTCTGAACCGGTGAGTAAAAAGGTCATCCACAGATAGGACCAAAATAAAAAACTCATTGCCATCAATATGATAGTATAAGTTTGGATCAACAACACTTTTGTTGAATCCTAAACTCATCAGAAATCCATCCATTTTCTCATACCAAGCACATGGTTCTTTCTTTAGGCCATATAGGTATTTATTCAACCTTCATACATGAGATATTTCATTGTGTAAAATGAATCCTTCTAGTTGTTCAATATAAATTCTTCCTCAATCTCTCCATTGAGAAATTTTGTCTTTACGTCTATCTGATGTAGCTTCCAACCCATGGAAGTAGCTAGTGCAATGATAGATCGGATGGAGGTGTATCAATATATTTTTGCAAAAGTCTCATCATAGTCAACTCCCTCTACTTATGAAAACCCTCTAGCCACAAATCTTGCTTTGTATTTTTCGATGCTTCCATCGGAAGCATGCTTGATTTTGTAAATCCATTTGGAAGTCACTACAGTCTTTCCCTCTGGTCTTGGAACAACATCCCATACATCATTTTTTAATATAGATTGGTATTCTTCAGTCATGGCATCTTGCCATACTTGTTCACCTGAAGCTTCTCCATGACAAGATGGCTCTGAATCAATAATGTGGGTCATGGACGAAAGGTAGATTGAGAATCTCTTTGGTCTCTTGCTTTATCTGGTTGTTCCTTGTGGGGATTTATTCCCTTCTTCTTCTTGTAGAGTTTTTCGGGCCCAAGCATGCTTTTTATGTCCAACTATAATTTCTCTAGGTATGCTGCTTGGAGCAACTGAATCTGCTGGAGCAACCAGATCAACTGGAGATAATTAGATCATCTGGAATAATATATGTCTCCCTATTAACTGTGCAAGGGGGAGAATATATTGTTTCACTATCAATTTCCATCTGAGCTTCTCTGGATTTCTGGAAGGCTACTTCTTCTTCAAAAGTAACATCTCTATTTACTTCAATTTGTCTTTGACCTGGAATGTAGATTCAATATGATTTTGAGGATTCACTGTATCCTACAAATGTGCCCTTTCTTTTTGAAGGTTCTAGTTTTGATCTCTTTTCTTTGTGTACATGAAGATATACTGGACATCCAAATATTCTGAAGTGTCTGATCTCAAGCTTCAATTTGGTGAAGTCTTATTCTGGGGTTATGTTCTTTAGGATCTGATGAGGACTTCAGTTTTGAACATATATTGTTGTCATACATTCTTCTTCCCATAGAGTCATAGGTAGACTTTGATCATGTATCATTTCTTTAGTTTCCTCAATGATAGTTCTATTTTTCCTTTCAAAAACCCCATTTTTTTTAGGGTTGTAAGGAACTATGAACTCCCTCTTAATTCCTGCTTCAATACAAAAATTGTTGAATTATTTGGAGGTGTATTCTCCTCCATTATTTGATCTTAATATTTTGATTTTTCTTCCAGTCTAGTTCTCAATTTGAGCTTTGAATTATTTAAATTTTGCAAGGAATCCATCCTTGTTCTTTAGAAAGTAAATCCAAGTTTTCCTAGAGTGATCAGCTATGAAGAGTACATAGTATAAGTACCCATTTAGATATGCAACAGTAATTGGTCCACATATGTATGAATGTATCAAGTCCAATATTTCCTTGTATCTATTGTCACTACTTGGAAAGGATCCTTTTACATTTTTTCCAAGGGCACAACCTTTTCAAACACCTTTATGTTGAATATGTATCTCTGGTATACCTGTTACCATTTTCCCTAGAGATGGAAGAGCTCTATAGTGAATGTGAGAAAGTATTCTACGCCATAACTCACTCAAGCAGATAGTGTCATGTAATAAGGCTTGGACTAGTTTGATGGTCAATCTGTACAAGTTGTTTTCTCGAACACCAACTACCTTGGAAGAAATTATATGGGAGTCTTTGTGCCATACAAGAAATCTTCCTTCTGAGAAAGTAATCTTGTAGCCTTTGTCTTCCAAATCCGAAATAAAGACTAGGTTTCTCTTCATTATGGGTACATATAGTACTTCTTCTAATTTAATTTTCATATCTGAATCTAGTTGGAAGGTAGAAGTTCCAACTCCTCTCACATTGTATCTGACATCATCTCCAAGAACAACATGTAGATGTGTCTCTTTCTCAACGAAATGTGTTAGATGATTTCTAAGACTGGTCATGTGCCTGGAGGCACCACTATCAATTAACCAAGTATTATCATTGGTAGGAACCATACTTGAGAGTGTTGAGATGTTGATTTCTTCATCTATTTGAGGTATTGTCTTCCTGGAACTGATTTTAGTTGAATCATCAAGCTTTCCTCCCATCATGATTTTTCTCATCTTCACAAACCCTTGTCAACTAGACTAGAAAACCTAACGGCTAGTCTAGGCTAATACTTTTAGGTTTTGTTGGGCTTATGAATGCCAAAAATAAGCCCTGAGAAATATGATAGTCCTGGTAAGTTGAATAGCTTCTTCAAGAAGTTGTAGAAATGCAATTCTGAACTTTTCTACAAAAATTGGCGAAACCCTAGAAACCCCAGGGCCAAAAAGTCAGAATGCTCAGAAATGAAATCTGAGACTTTTTGGAGGTGTGTTGAAGGAGATCGTACACACATGTGTCCTTTTTTCCCTCAGTGTCCAAGTTTTAAGTGCTGAAAACATTCATAAGAGTAGGTCGTACAAAATTTCTGAAAACTCTAGGAGGGTCGTACGATTTCTACATAAGTGAGAGAGAATGGATGGAAAGTGTTTGTGCAATGGGATATTCAAGACCTGTGCTCTGATACCATGTTTATTTTTCAATAATATAGGTTAAGCATGTATTTCATTCCAATTTTTCATTTGTCTTAACCATAAACAATAATGTTGCAACAACCAAGATCACAAGAAGAAACACCATGCACAAGAGCACAAGAAGTATCCTGGGAAACCCTTCTCAACAAGGGAATAAAACCCAGCCAAATCCTTTGCTATATTCTTCAAGAGAAATACCTTCACCACCAATAATACCTATCACACAAGAGGGTGCTCAAACCATAGAAGTCTAGCACCGAAGAGAGGTGTGCACTTTTCCCAAGGAGATGTACTTGCTGAAATTTCCAAACTTATATGAGAGATATGATTCCACAATGGGGAATCTACCTTTACTTATACTAAACTAAACTTGTCAACATAAGTGTCTATTGGCACAATAGGGCCGACCCCACTAGCTTATAATATAATTAATATCAACAAGATTAATTATCTTTTACATTAATTACTAATCACATTAAGGTGGGGCTCACCTGTACCCTTTACATTACACTTAAGTTTACAGGTAGGTCTTGTTAGCACTAGGAATCACCTTCAGATTGCATGGAAGGCAAGCCTAGTACCCATCAGTTTATATGTAAATGAAAAAGAGTTTTTTGAGGCGTCAAATGGATAAGACTCAAGATGATAATGCTCCAATCAAGGTCTTGGATAACTTCAATCAGTAAGTGGGAGTAAATGTGAACAAAGGGAAGGCTTCAGTGAGAGGAATGTAGAGGTTGTTGTTGGATTACTAAAGGGGGGGTGAATCAATAATAGAGCAATTTAATCCTTTTTAACCATATAATCCAAGTGTTATATCAATGAAGCATTATCATCCAATAACTGCAAAGTAAATAAGCAATGAACAAA
>JZKD02S0275980.1:12390-25358 GCA_000966675.3 Picea glauca | reverse complement strand
TAGCCCACACTGGGTGAACCACGTAAATCTGTGTCTCTCTTGTATTGTGTGTCTTCTGTGTTTTTGTTTTTGCATTTGTTTTATTTTATTGCTCTGCGGTCCTGTTTTTCTAACAGGGACCAAGTTGGCCACCCATTCAGAATACCTCAAAGGAATAATAATTTTAGCATCTAAAAGATTTTTCACCTCTTTCTCCATGACATGCAACAACATAGGATTTATTTGCCTCAACTTTTTCGTGAAGGGTTTGGTCTCTTCCTTTAATGGGATCTTGTGCTCTATAATGCTGGTGTCATAAGTTATGATATATTCATAAGTCCAATAGAATACATCAGAAAATTCCTTTAACAACTTAATATATTCTACCCTCTGTTCTCTTAATAGGCTTCTTGACAACTTGACATATTTTGGATCCTTTTTTGTGCCCAAATTGCACTCGGTTATATCAACATCATCAATGGACACTTTCCCCTTTACTGCCACATAATTTTCGTCAAATAATATTTTCAAAGGAACTAGTCCTTTTGGAATGTGGTTTCTAGGTAGCTGCACAATATGATGATTAGAAATTTTATTAAGGAAAACATCATCATGAGGATTAATTTCAGAATCATGATCCTGAGCAATGTGTAATGCAGAAAAGACATCAACAGTCTTGAGGATTTTTTTAAGTTCTAGATCATATTCAAACACCTTCCAATATTTGACATTGTCCGGTATAGAAGGCTTGTATTTGAATTCTACATCATAATTGGGTTTAGGTGGTAAGGGGACTCTGAAATTGATTTTTGATACATCCAAAGAATCAGCCATGGTATTCTCTTCTCTAGGAATAAATGAAATGTTAAAAGCTGAGAAAAAACTGTCCACCAAGTCCCACACTTCATTTCTATAAGACTTGAGCTTAGGGTGCTTAGTCTGGTAAATATTTTTTATCTTATGGACGATCAATTTAGCATCCCCAAATACTGATAGCTCTTCTATCCCCATGTCTTTAGCATCCCTCAATCCCAAGACAAGAGCTTCATATTCTGCCACATTATTAGTAGTTTCAAATTCTAGCTTGTATGATAGAAATATAGTCTCTTGAGCAAGTGAAACAAATACCACTCCAGCACCAGTACCTTCCCTAGAAGAGGCTCCATCAAAGAACATCTTCCAAATAGAGGTGGTTGGAGGGGAATCTTCACAAAAGGTAACAAACTATTTTCTGATTTCAAGAGGAGTTTCAGGGGTATCGGTGAGCTGCAAGATGTTGGATCCCAAATCAGTGTCAAGAGAAAAAATAGGATGATTTGTGGGGTTTGCTTCATCACTAATAATGTAGGTCAACTGAGATTCCCTGTAAAGTCTTCTATGCTCCCCCCCAAACATAAGAATGGTAGCATATGAGAGATCCATCTACAAGGTTCCCCCAAGTATTTTTATCCAAGATCTTGACAAGAGCATGTCGAACTTGGGGGGACCATCAGCCACCATGATATCCATGACTACTCTTTTCATGGTCAGTTGAAATAAGGTCACAACCAGATCCTTAATGACTCCAAGACACTTCACTTTCCTGGAGTCAAAAGAATATAAGTCATGGTAGGTCTTTTTGATTTCTAACCCAAGTTCATCCATAACGGTTTTTGGCATGATATTGTGGGATGCCCTTGAATCCATCAAAAAATTATGGAGCACCTTATCATGAATATTCAATGATGTATAGAAAGGAGGGGATGAATCATCTCTACATTCTATCAATGGGCCCAAGATAACTGTTGGTTTTTCATCTTGCAGATTTACTGAATCAATGGCACTTGATGAGGCTTCAGGCTGTAACATTTTGGAGAGATATTTTTTAAATTCTTCATTTTTTATCAATTCCAAAAAAGGTACAGGGATCTTGATTTTTTGGATCTCATTCTCAAAGCTGAAGGAAGATGAAGACTTCAGGATCTCTTTGGTTTTAGGGGTAGGATTTCTGACCAGAACTTGGGGTCTTTGAGTGTCTTTTTCCTTACTGTTAACTGTCACAGCCTTGGCAGAATTTTCTTTTTGAGTAGGATGATTAGAAGCATCATTTGTTTCCTCATTCTTTTTAGATCTCAGATTATATCTATTAGGAATTTATTTTCCTTTCTCTCCCTTACTTAATTCATTTATTTGAATATCCATCAAGGATTTCTCATATGCATATTGAGTAAAGTGAGCGGATGGGGATGTGTCACCTAATAAATGAATCTTGGGATCAGCTTCTTCCTTCTCTCCTTCTTCATAAACAACCAGGTTGTTCTATAAGGGAGTTTGCACCTTTTGATCATCTCTCTCTCTGTTTCTAGGATCTTTGGGAAGGATCCGGGGAGCATTATTTGGTCTCCTAAAGTTACCTTTGTTATCAGTATTTTGAGTATTTATGTAGGTCTGTTTTCCTTCCAGTTTTAACTTCTCAATCTCAGTAGAAAGGGATTTTACTAATTTGGTAAGTTCATCTACTTGAGAATGGACAATAGGGGAGTCAGAATTTGAAGCTTTAGTTCTATTTTTTCTCCTATCTCTATCAGTTTTTCCCCTGATTTTATCAGATGCCACTATGTTGGATTCTACCTCCAAGGTTGCATCTTGCATATGGGATAAGGAGATCGGTCTTCTTTCTCTCAGTAGAAGGAACAATGTGGGGTCAAAGGTACTAGCATAAGTGATTTTTGCAGAGGTTTCTATGTGTTTTATCTCATCAGGAATCTTATTGTACATTTTGTTGAATCTTTTAGAGAAGTCAGAGACAAACTCTCCCTCTTTCCTTTTTAGGGATCCAAATTCAGTGATTTAGTACAAGAAGTCCTTTTTGTCCCCCCAGTGCCTCAAAAAGGCCCTGTCTAGCGCCTCAATGCTAGTAATGAATCTAGGGGCCAAACCCATAAACCACTTCCTAGCCTCACCAAAAAGGATTTGGATGAAGACTCTCATCCACACATCCTCATTTTCAATGTTTTGATTGTCTGCATAACTGTAGAAGGAAACAAGATGTTCTTCAGTGGTTATATCTTCTTCTCCCATGAAATTGGGCATGTATTTTAAACAATCTCCAGGAGGAAGAGAATTCATTAGATGAGGTAAGACAAGAGGGGCATATATTGAAACCACTATGGAATCCATCCTACTTGCAGGGGGGTTAGCACCTGCCATTGGATTTTGAACTCTTGGTGAACAAGGAGGAGAAGGGAACTTGACTGTGTGCAGTTTAGGAGAAAAAGGAATGTATGAAGGGGAAATTTTAGTTTTCACAACAGAAGGCCGAGTCTTGGAAGAAGATGGTAAAGTTTGTAAACGGGACAAGGTTTCCTTTTCTTTGGCAGCAGAAATTTTAACAGGAGGAGGGGTAGCAAAGCCTAAATTAGGATAATCTTCAAGACTCTCAAGACTGAACCACTTTACAATGTTAGGGGAAGAAAGAATTTCAAAGCTTTCTTCTTTCAAATAAGTGTAAAGAGAGGAGTATTCAATAGGAAATTTTTGAAAATCAAGATTCTTAGATACTTCAGTAGAAGGTAAAGAGGGATTACTTGATATAAAAACTAGATTATCAAGAGTGGAATCATGCAACTAACCAGAAGCACTTGTAGTAGCAGCAGAAAAATTATCTTGGGAAGATTTTCCCTTCTTGATGATATTCTCTGGGTCAGCCTCAGGTGGAACCAAAGGTAGCTATGGATTTGATCTCATGTGTCTGCCTTTAGGTGCCAGAGTTGAAACAATGGAGTCACCAAGTGCAAGTTGCAATCTTCAATATATTAAGTTCTAATGCACCTTCAAAACTAGTATGCTTTGTCATTCAATCCTAGGGAAATATCTTCAAATCGTTCCCCGACAATGGCACCAAGAATGTTAGCACTAGGAATCACCTTCAGATTGCATGGAAGTCAAGCCCAATACCCATTAGGTTATATGTAAATGAAAAAGAGTTTTTTGAGGGGTCAAATGGATAAGACTCAAGATGATAATGCCCCAACTCAGAAATTAGGGCTAGCATGCACGAGAAATCAAGGTATTGGATAACTTCAATCAGTAAGTGGGAGTAAATGTGAACAGAGGGAAGACTTCAGTGAGAGGAATGTAGAGGTTGTTGTAAACATCAGGTACGTAGACAACCTAAGGAAGAAAAACTCTTAACACAAGATCTTCTTGAGTTCAAATTTTAAGGACACTAAAGAAACATCATAATAATATTATAATCAAACATACATCATAATATCACCACAACAATTCATGTGAGTCATTCAAAGCATGAACACTTTAGCATCATAAGAAAATAAGCTAGAATAAGAATATGATTTCTATTAACCAAGATGTCTCAAATCAAGTTATGGCCCTTCAAAGTTAGTTGGGTCTTAAAATTTACCCTCCATTGTTTGTCTTGTAACTTCCTCATAAAATATTCGTTTGATAAACGGTTTACACCATTAGAAATCTCTCTTTGGGCTCTTTAATTTGAGATGCAGAGATATGGTGTGTCTTGGTACACCTTGTTTTCTGGGTTTTTTAGTAGCTAAAAACGTTGTTTAGGGCCTCAAAAACGCATTGCAAAAACATGATCTTCAAACAGTACAAAATGTCGCAGAAATTCACTGGTTTTTTGTTGTTGTAGACCATCCAAATGACTTCGCATGCACAAATTTGAACATGTACACCCATATTTATCATGCGCAACAAAACCATAAGGTAGCGCATGCTCTGCGCACCTATAACCAATGTGGATCACTTCTTTGTTGCGCCAATAACTGGCGCTCACTAATTTTTTGTTGCGTGCCAATATCCACCACGTACAATTTTGGTTCATCCACTAATACTTATTGCACGCAATTTTTGTGTTTCACACTAATATTTCACGCCATTTTACTCTACGCACTGCACCATGCCAAATTTTAGTACCACCCCATTGCGCACCAATACTCCACGTGCACCATTAACTAAATTGTCGTGCAACATCATTTACCTACATTGCACGTGCACCAACAAAATTCCTCTGCACACACCACACGTGCCATAATTGTGTGTGTACACACCAAGTGTGCCACTATTATGCATACGCCACTCAATCCTCACCACGCAATGATAAATTTAGTGCGCACACCTGTGCGCCAAAATTTTCCGTGCACTACCACTCTGCATCGCGCAGCGCCAAAATTAAGTGTGCACACATGTGCACCAATAATTTTTTCACATTACCACTCTACACTGCACAGTGCCAAATTTTAAGTGCACACACCCACACACTAATATTTTTTGTGTAATTCCACTCTGCACCGTGCAATGCCAAATTTTAGCGTGCACACTTCCACGCCAATATTTTTCTATGCAATGCCACTCTGTACCACGCAATGCCAAATTTTAGTGTGCATACCCGCACGCCAATATTTTTCCGCACAGTGCCACTATGCACCGCGTAGCACAAAATTTTAGTGTGCGCACCCGCACGCCAATATTTTTCCACATATCACAAGCTTTTCACTGCGCATCATGCATTTTTAGTGCGCACACCAGCACACATTTATTTTTATCTGCATCAATTCCATGTGAATTCCGTTGCATAAATTGGGGCTTTTTCCAAACTTTTTCCCAATTTTCACCATAGACATTTTGCAACTATCAAATTTGTTCAATTTCACCCTGATAACAACAATTCAACCTATGAAACAATAAATTGTTGTTGGTTGACATTTTTGGAATGAATTTTTTCCAAACGCAATTCACGAATTGAGAATTTTAATCAACTAATCTTGCTCCATATGTCATGGCTTCCCTGTAACTTCAAATTCAACCAATTCTAGGCATGAATGTGATAGAACAGATATTAAATTAGGAATATCTCACTACTTGGCCAATTTTCTCATTTTCCCCATGAATTTAACAACAGAAATTGGGAATTTTTCCCAATTCAATGCAATTGCTTCGAATTTTTACCATGGACACTCTGTAACTTGAAATTTGGCCACTTTGAAATTAATCCTCTATGAAATTTCTCTTCAATTCAAATTTCTCGGCCCATCTAGGATCAGTGTTGAAAACTAGAGCTTTGATACCATATTGTAACATCCCCAACTTCCAACTGGGCTATGCCACGTAAACATTTTCGAACTGTATGCAAATTAAAACATATACACACATAAAATATTGTGAAACTTTATATATATAACTTAAAACAGACAAATATAAAACTTAAAACAGACAGGAAATACCCATAAATATAAAGACAAGTATAAACCACACACAGGAAAAACCCATAAAAATAAACACATAAATAATAATGAAGCATGTAATTTAACACACAATTGACACTTATCTTGGTAAAAATATCACCAACTGTGTGCAGACCTTCCACACACCCTCAATCCTTATACCACATTGCTCATCACTCTCAACAGTGGGTCATCCCCAAGCTGGGACTAAACTTCACCCGGGTAAAGGGATTCCTAACCAGGCTGATGTATCTCAAACAACTGGAAATACTTTGTCATAGGTGCCAACTCAAACTAACAACCTACAGTCCCTCATTCCCCACATGCATGTCCCACCCCAAGAAGTGTTCCCCTTCACTGTTCAACAGTCCCTCGGCTTCCCCACTTACCTTCCAAGGCTTCAACAATAGGTTGGACAAGAAGTCTCAGAGCCCTGTAGTTGTAGTTTAGCACCTTCGGGAATCAATTCCCAACAATTCTCTCACCTAAAGAGAAATTTCTCATGGGCCTGACAACCTGCCTCTTCAATATCCCACAGGCCTGACAACCTGCCTCTTCAATATCCCACAGGCCTGACAACCCGCTTCTTCAATCCATCTCCCAAGCTAACCAGCTACATATACAAGTATGAGTACAGATACAAGTACAAATATAGTGACAGGAAGGTACGGAGGATAGTTGAATCCATAGTGAATGATCATGGAATGAATGAATGAATGGGAAAATGAAATAAGTCCAAGCTATATGTATTCATGTTCCCAAATTGACACTTGTCATGTTGAGAGCTACTTTGGTCCACTTGTCCCCATCTTTAGAAATTAGGATAAAATAATTATCCATACTTTATACTTTAAGGAATATAAATATAATATTCATTTTTGGCTTAAGCTCCCTACCTTATCCATTTTCCTTAAATTTTATTCCCCCCTCTCCCTAACTAGTGGAGTTTAGTCCCCCATACTCTTTTATCGTGGTCTGTCTACATGCAACGATGTATTTTATATTAATGATAAGACATATACAAAAATAGGCTCACTGGCCTTTAGCATCTAGACTCTCTAGCCTAATTCAACACATAAGCCTCGTATATTATAATAACTAGCTCACCAACCTATGAAACACAACATATACACAAAGTCTCCTTGGCCTCAAAATTGCACGCACTTAAGTTTGTTGTGCACGGCATCCTGGAATGTGCACACTTCATCATTTTAGTGCGCAGTACATGTGCACACTATACTATGGAAGGTTCATACAAAAATGAATTCAAATAGATCACCAGATTAAGTACATTTTCATTTACATTTACAATTGGGGTTTGGCCTAGGGGTATTACAAGTTGACTCAGATTATGACTCTGATTCTGCACATTACTTCCACTACTCTGATTGCTACTACTCGATCCTCCCTGGCTAACTATAATTTATTTTGATAAGTCTTCAGCTGTTATTTCTGATTGTGGGGATGCACATGGGGTCATGTATTCAACACAGGACCCTATCTAAGTAGGACTTAATGGTTCGTATATTATTAGTCTGGACTGAAACTCCCCTTCTTCTCCTCCTATATATGGTATCTCCACGCTTCAGAATATTGTGCAAGGTTCTCTCCACTCTGGCTCACTATGCAACTCTCTTTTATTATCCCCGGTCTTTTTCCTCTTGTACCTCCTTCCTTCTCGAAAATATCCAAACTCATATTATTCCTCTGGTATACCATCTTATTTCATCCTCAATCCCTCCCTTCCTTTTCCACTGCTTCCTCTGTTATCTCAGACAATCCTCTTGTCATCCCCTAGTTCCCCTATCTGAACGAATCCCCTTTAGCAGTCGAAGTCCATCATCATCATGCATTTGTCACACAACAACATATTTATCCATGTACCTAATGATTTTAGGAACCTCTCGCATGGACCTTTGAAAAAGTTACTTTCTACGACACTGTAATATTGAATGCAATCTACTACAAACTCTGTAATATATCCTCCTAGTATTCTATCCAACCAAAAATAAATTGCACAAGTAGTTGGGTTACTTACATAATTCAGTTGTCTTACCAATTTAGGAGTCCAATTCCTCAACATTGCAGCCCTATACCTTCCAATTTTCTCCACTAATATTTCTAGCCACTCAATCAAAACAATTGGAAATTCGCCAAAGAAAATTTAATGTAGATCTGTGTACACATACATTTGCATCCATTTTTTGTCACTCATCCAAGGGATTTTGTTCTCCTATCGAGAAAAATCTCATTCCTTCCTTTCCAACCATTCTGATATCTCCTTCTTAGTCAGCCTCCAAAACATCCCCTTAATCGCAAATTATGGGTCCCGACAACGAAACCATTTGTTGGCACTACGAGCGGTTTGTACGACCCTAGTCATCCGAAAACTGAGATGCTTCAAATGAATACAAGAAGGCTCAAAATTGAGAAACCATTGAAAACCTTAGTTGATGAACAGTCTTAAGCAGTCAAGCAATCTGAAATCTTTACAAGATGAAGTTCATATAAACTCAAAAAGAAAAAAGAACCAAGGGATCTTGTTAACCCTAGGGGACCAAAACTAAGAGAAAATTTTCAAACTCAAGGGATAAAAAAATCAATGATTTATGGCTAACTCTTAGCAAAAAAAATTCAAGGATGTTCAAAGTTCTCTGAGAAAAAATCTCTGGAAGATTAGACTGAGAAAAACTGAGCAGAAAAGGGTAGAATTCACTAGAAAAGGAGACTAGTGCCCGTGTTTCCAAGGGAACAGGGAATTGTAGCACTCTGATATACACTGCAGGGGAGCATTGATTGTATATCATCACTCTGATATACACTACATGGGAGTGCTACCCTTCCCAGAAACTCAGAACAAAAAATTTGACCTACAACTCCCAGAATTTTGTGAAATTTTCAATGAGAAGGAGAGAAAGACAAATAGATCAGAAAAAAACAAAAATAATGATCTAAAGGTGGGAAAAATATAGAGACAATCCAAGAAAATACAATTCAATGTCCTTCCCCATTGGAATTGCCAATTTTTTTTATAGGAAAATTCCCCTGCGGACAGGTGAATATCCCCATGGATTTTAGACCCCTAATACCAAGACAGAAACATACAAATGGACACTAACATCCATGTGAATTCAATTACCTAATTAGAAAGAGAAAGAGAAGGAAGAAAGTGTGATGCACCTTATTCTGTGGCTCTTCCTTGCTGCCTCCGATCTGAGCTTGATCTCCAAACTCTTCAACACAACTCGATACCTGCAATGTAATAGATAACAAAAAGACAAAGAAATCATACTCTACTCTACAAGATTAGACTAATCAAATTCATCTATCAAGATCGAAAATCATATGCAACAATACAAAACCTTGAACTAAATAGGCCAAGTAATATTGATGAGAAATTTAAAGAGATACTCACAATATGTAGATGAAGTTGCAACAGCCTCTCCAAGTCCTCCTTGTCCATCCCTTGCACGATGCTCCCAAGATCATAAGTTTGATATCCAAAAGCCTCCTTCTCTTCTCCATGGAAAGCCCACATTATATAGGATTTGGAGGCTTAACCTCCATGGAGAAGATCACTCATAAGATCCAATAAAAAGGTATATCCAAGATTTTTAGAGAGAAAATATATCTTCAAGGATTTTAGGGAGAAAATATCTCTCAAGGATTTTAGGGAGGAAACATCTCTTGCATCCATGAGATTATCAACCTCTCCTTGAAAATAGGAAACCAAATGTGAGGTGGATTCTCACACAAAATTAATTTTATTTTTATGAATATTAATAATTAATTCATGTGCACACAGTATTTGGACCTTCATATAATATATTTCTCCTCCACATTGACTAGGGATTGTGACAAATGGTCTTTCATGGTGTCAGTGTATGCAACACTTTCATGACACTTGCGACACTTAGGATGAGGTACTTAAGTGTGGCATTTTGGTGTGTAACAACGTAGTAGGTGGTCTTCTATTAAAATATAAGTACCACTTCTATGTTCATTTACATGTTGTGTATTTGTACATGTGTTATAATATTATGAGTATTGCATGTATATGTTGCATGTGTAGGCTTACTGTTATTTCCACATTAATCTATATTGTAGAAGAATTTTAATGTCTATTTAAATTTGCTTTAGATATATATGTATATGAGATCGAATAGAGAATGCATAGCCCAGTGGCCTAAGATCGGGGTGTGCTACAGATCTATATCATAACTTAGTCAGAGCAGTATTATGGTAGCATGCCCCATCTTGTTCAACCGAGGGACATTACAGATGGAGCAGAGGCTATATATGTTTGAACATGAAGTGAGCATTGTTGGCGTAGCCTGCTCCAACAAGAACAATTGTGAGATTACACCATGGTGTCCCTTTTTGAGTATTTTTTCCATCTTATTAGAGCTTATCAATTTAGAGTCCCTTGGATACCTATAAGCTCAATTTCCTTTCAATTTGAGGAAAATCTCATGAAAATATGTTGAAAATAAAAATCCACTATTCCCAGTGATTGCAATCACTGAACCCCTAATACACGTCAGCACCCCCGATTGGGATGGAAATCATGGGTCTATCTAGAAAATAATCCCCCATGTTGATATTAATACTATGGCATTTCCCTAAACAATTTATGGTACCTCCATCTGCAATCATTACTTGAAACTCTGGTGCGGGATATATAAAGAAATTGAGATCTTTTGCTAATTTGTAATTGATGAAATTATGGGTACTACCAAAATCAATCAATACTGCTACCTTTTTTATTTTTGATGTATCCTTGTATATTGAGGGTTTGTGGAGTAATGATGTTGGCCAATGCATGAGAAGATATTGTTGGAGTAGTCTCTTCTATATCTAGATCTTGTGGCAATTCCAATTCCTGATCTTCTTCCTCTTCACAATCTATGTAGAATAATTTATTCTCACCTCATTTATGCCCCTTACTGTACTTGTTGCCACAATTGAAACATAGTCTTTTTTCTCTTCTTTCATCCATTTATTGAGGTCTCAACCTTGTTGGTTTAGGTATGATATATTCTTTCTCTTCACAATCTAGGTAGAATAATTTCTTCTCACCACATTTATACCCTTTAATGTACTTTCTATCACAATTGAAATATACTCCTTTTTCTCTTGTTTCATCCATTTGTTGAGGTGTCAAAATTGTTGGTTGAGGAATGGTTTTCTTATGACCCCAAAACAATCTCTTCTTCAAATTATAGACTTGTGTGTATCCTTATTTTTGGCATGAATATGACAAGCATTTTGCATAGCTTCCACGATATTTGTAGGCTATCTTAAGAAAAGCTCATGTTTAATGTCTTATTTTAATCCACCCATGTAAGATTCCAACAAGTGTTTGTCACTTATGTTATCCACCGTTTTGGACAATACCCGAAATTCTGAATTATAATATTCAATACCACCTAAGTGCTTGATTTTTTTCAATTGACTAAAGTAGTCTTGTTCCCAAAATTTCCCATATTGTCCTTCCAAGTCTCTTGTAAATAAACCCCAAGTGTAGCGATATAAAGGGGGTTTCATTTTCACTATCCATTGATAACATTGATATGGTTTTATCTCAAAGATCAAGGTTGCTATGTGAATCCTCTTCTTATAATCCATAATATTATGTAGTTAAAAATGTTTCTCTATTTGGTTCACCCAGGTAAATACCTTTGTACTATCAAACTTCTTTAATTCAATTTTGGGAAAGTTAAATTTAGGACCCCCACCATTATTTACTTCACTATTAGAGTTGGATTCATTGGTTGAAAATGGATTATTATTGGTATTTTTTTCAACACAAATACTACCTTTATTTTCATGAGCCCCTTGCATTTTGATATCTCTTTTAGAGAATCTCTCATCTAGAGCTTGAAAGATAATGGAAGACATGGAAATTTGCATTTATTTCATGGAATTTTGTATTTCTTATTTAATTTCATTCTTATTTTCTTCCATCTTATTTTCCATATCATCCTTATTCCTTTCCATTTCTTGAATTTGTCTTTGTGAGTTTACCCAATTATTAGACTTGTACTAAAATTCTTAAGTTGCTCCTCCACTTCAGACAACCTATTATATATGTCCTCATTTTCTTCTTGAGTCATAGACAAGGCTTCTAGAGGTTTAATTAGTGTTGACATATTTTTAGGACCCATATGGAATAATAATAATACTTCTATATTCTATATTTATCACAAATTTTAAATCACTAGAAAAAAATCTTCCAATAAAAAGTTATGCCAATTGTAAGTTGCATACCTTTCAAACCCTTAATTTGGATTCTATCCTCATGGTCAACCTTCCTTCTGATATATTTCTAAAATTTTTCCCCTTTGGAGTCTGAAATTTCATCCTATAGTACTCTTATATGTCCTCTCTACAATGCCATAGGTCTTACCAAAATTGGATGTGCAAGAGAAAGTTAGGGTAACTTCCCCACACCTTGTTGATTTTTGTCCTTTCTGGGAGAGTGAACTTGTATAGCATGCCCTGCGCACAATATTTGATATACGATTCTGAAACTTGTACCATGAATACTAAATATTGTTCTCTTTCCAATGAAACTAGCCTCACTAAATTTGGATCCTCTATGAAGAAGATATGACGATTTTACTCGGAAAACATGTTTGAGACTAGTTAATAGGACTAGTCAGATACCCTATCTTCCACAAGGTGTATCTAAAAAATTATAGCGATCCATAATTTTAACTATTTACCACATATACCTTGAAATGTCCT
>JZKD02S0275979.1:953168-983577 GCA_000966675.3 Picea glauca | reverse complement strand
TTCCAAATTGTAAAGAATGAATTTATAAATGGCATCAATTTATGAATTCGTTGATGTATATATTCATGAAATCAAACCAACATATAGTACGTATGAGATCAAAATATACATTATGAAGTTCATTGTGAATAGTTACTATGTAGAAATTTGACAAACGATAAGTCATTTACTCTTTATCAAACACATTTTTCCATTAGTTTGGAGAAGCTCCCCTTATTTTTTGTCTTCATCCATTTCATCATCCCAAATCACCACACTTGGTGTGTTGTCTATCTACTTGATGTACTCATTGGCATAATAGAAAGACTCATATGATATGTACCCCTCTTCCATAGACCCCTCACGTTTTTCCCTTTGTCGAACAAGTCCTTTCAATTTCTTCATGTACCTCTCTAAGAAGAAGATACAATGACAGGAGACCACTCTGACTAATTCAACATCATCTACTAGGTGAATTAGAATATGAACCTACAAGTCCATGAAACTCCTCAATAGTTCATTCTCAAACATACAAACAATCTCAACTATCTCTTGATGCCACCATGGAATGTTAGCCATATGAATCTCATTTGATGTGATCCATTATACAAATGCAAATAATTTAGATATGGCACGTAGTAGGTCCTATGGGAAGTCATGGTTCACACATCCACGCACGAGTAGAGGATAATTCAACTACAAAGTAAACACATACACAATTAATTGTGTTTTATCCCATGGCATTAAAATTGAAAGAAACAATAAAATCATGTTTTTGACATACGTACTCTTAGAAGGTTCAAATGGTCATGTGATTTCAACCCCCAAAAATGGTCTTCCATAGTGAAGACCCATATAAAGAAGACACATTCACACCCAATATAACTTCCTTTTCCAAAAGAAGATCATATTTCTTCAAAATCCATGGGACATCACCTTATTTGAAAGACCAACAGGGACCAACCTCTCCTCTACTTTCTTTTCTTGGCCAATGTTTCTTTTTAGTTTTTGAAGAAATAAGATCTCTCTTAACAACCAATGTGTCACTTTCTTTTGATGATATATGCCTACATAAAGAAGATGAAACATTTTTAAATATATGCATGGGATCTAGTAAGTGGGAAATCTTAAGATGCTCCCAATATGGGAGCTCATAAAAGATAGATTTCCTTTTCATCCCAATGGAAAATTTCTCAACATAGGTGTCAAATAATTCTAGATCATCGAACATAGGCTCCCCATTTGAATAAAATATTTTTGTAATATCCTTCTCCTTCTCCCTCTCATATGATCTAATCCATTCAACTAGTTTCATTATTGCAAGCCTTTGGGTTATCTTTGGTTTACCATTGAAAGCAGATGTTGCTCTTCTATAAGGGTGTTGTTCTGGGAGGAATACCCTAGAGCAGTCATACAATGGATTTCGTAGGTGGTTGGACTACATAGCCTTTGAAGAAGGTCCACAACATTTACATCCATGATACCCTTTTGTTACAAGACCTGCAAAATTATTAATGTATAAAAATCATGCTAGCATTGAATATCAAAACAATCACAATGAATTAAATATGCCAACAAATATTGTTATGTATATAAACAACTCAATAAATGTTGGGTATGTGTTATATTCTTTGCATGTGTGTGTGTGGGCGCGTCAGATTCGACAACTACGTCTGACGATCCCTCTAGTAGTGTTATTTGTGTCATGTGCACCGGGCGCGTCCTAGGGGGGTCCCAGAGGGGGCCAGGTATGCCCCCCCCTAGTTACGTGTAGCGTTCGGGGAAACGCCCCCAATTTTTTTTTTGGGTGATTTTTTCTATTTTTCACGGTTTTCTAAATTAATCCCAAATTAAGGGATTAGGGTTTTGGTATCTACGGATTACCTAAAAAGATTGTATATATTGTATGGTGAATGGTGAAATTCGATATAATGAAATAAGAAAGGTTTTCCCCGATTGAGGGTTTCCGGTATAAATCTCTGTGTACTATGTGAATGAGCCATTGATTAATCTTTGTTTTTCTTAAGAATATATATGCATTGATTTACTTCACAAGTTTAAACTTACATGTGGTATCAGAGCTCATTTTTGGCTTCAAAGGGACGCCTTTGTTGCTGAGGGTTTGGCTCGGTCTTGATAGATCAATTTTATCTTGGGTCTGTGATAAACCTGGGTTTAGTGGGAGCTTTTGCAGTGCAAATTTGAGTATAGAAAGAGGAATGGCGAGCTCATCTAGAATCAAGATAGAGAAGTTCAATGCTAAAAACTTTGAGCTATGGAACCTCAAGATGGAGGACCTTCTTGTAGACAAAGAACAATGGATTGTTGTGGATCCTGGTACACAGCCTACTGGCACACAGTCGACTGGCACACATTTGACTGGAACACAACCTACTAGTACACCACCTACTGGTATGTCGAAGGAAGATTGGGAGAAGTTGGAGAGAAGAGAAATGAGTACTATTCGACTTTGCCTGACAGATTCGATGTTGTTGAATGTCTCGAGAGAATCTACAACCAAGGAACTATGGGATAAGTTAGGGAATTTGTATCAATCAAAGTCCCCGGTAAACAATTTGTTTCTTCGAAAGAAGATGTATCATCTTAGGATGGAAGATGGAGATTCTGCGATAGAACATCTAAATTCATTTAATACTCTGGTAAGTCAACTTGTATTTGTTAATATTATGATTGCAGAAGAAGATAAGTGTATTACTTTGTTATGTTCTTTTCCAGACTCTTGGGATAATCTGGTTGTAGCAATTGGTAGTACCACTAAATCTACGTTGAAGTATGAGGATGTAGTTACATCCTTGTTATCTGAAGGGATGAGGTGGAAAAGCATGGATGGTCATAACATAGATGCTTTATTTGTAAGAGGTCGTACCCAAGACAAGAATCTTGGTAAGTCTTTGGGGGGAGACCTAAATCTACAGGTAGATCTAAGTCTCTAGGAAAATATTTGAGGAAATGATGGAAGTGTGGTAAAATAGGGAATTATAAGAAAGATTGCAAGTCTAATAAGGTTGATAAACCAAAGGGGCCTAATAGCACCTCTACCACAGAGGCGAAAACCTCCACTGAAGAAGGAGGTGATGTTTACCTGGAATCTACAGGTACACATGCAGATCATGATGTATGATTGATCAAATCAGGTGCATCATACCATATGACCCCTCACAGGGAGTGGTTCTTATAATATGAAAAATACAATGATGGTGATGTATTCCTAGGAGATGAATCGACATCCAAAATCATGGGACATGGAAGGGTAAAGTTGCTTCTAAAATATGGAAGGATTAGAACTCTCCCTGGGGTTCTTCACATTCCAAAACTAGCTAGGAGCCTAATATCTGTAAGAAAGTTGGATGATGCAGGAGTGAATACTGTATTTGGAAAGAACACTTGTAAGATGGTACAAGGAGAAATGGTGTTGATGAGGGGAGTTCAGTGTGGACATCTGTACAAGTTGTTGGGAAGCACTTATACTAATGGGTGTAATAGTTATGTTGTCCCTGAGCAGAGAAATGAAGGAGACAAGATCAATACTATCCCAGAAAATAAGACCATGCCGTGGCATCAAAGACTGGGGCATATTGGAGAAAAGGGCCTTCGAACACTACACGGTAAAGGTATGGTTGGAGGTATGACTAATTGCACTCTAGATTTTGATTTCTATGAACATTGCATATATGGTAAACAAAATTGAGTAAGATTCACATCTGGTGCTACAAGAGCAAATGGGATCATAGAGTTGATACACATTGATGTGTTTGGACCTGTGCCTGTTCCATCACTAGGTAAGTCTGTGTATTATGTTTCATTCATAGATGATTTATCAAGGAACACATCGATTTATTTTCTTAGAAAGAAATCTGAGGTATTTGATAAATTTAAAGAGTTTAAGGCTCTGGTAGAAAATTAGACAGAGAAGAAAATAAAGGTATTGAGAATAGATAATGGTAGATGATTCTATGGAAATGAATTCAAAGAATTCTTTAAGAAGTGTGGTATAGAAAGGAAGAAGACTACTCCACACACTCCTCATAAGAATGGAGTTGCAGAAAGGTTGAACAAGACACTGATGGAAAAAGCAAGGAGCATGCTCAGCGGTGCCGAGTTAGGACAAGAATTCTGGGCAGAGGCAGTGGGTACAACATGTTACCTGGTCAATCGATCACCTTCATCAACGTTAGATGATAAAACTCCACACGAGGTATGGACTGGAAAGAAACCCTCTCTTCAACATCTTAGAGTGTTTGGTTGTGATGCTTATTTACATGTTCCAAAGGAAAATAGGAGTAAGTTGGATAAAAAGGATGAAAAGTGTATCTTTATTGGTTATAAAGATGGTGTGAAAGGTTATAAGCTTTGGAACGCAGAAACCAAGAAGACTGTTTACAGTCGAGATGTTGTTTTCAGAGAGGTAAAAGATGTTTCCAAACAGGAATTCCTACCAAGGCCAGAAGAACCTGAGAAAATAGAGTTGGATTTGGATGATGCAAAATTTGAATCATCTGAAGAAGAAGAAGAAGAACCTCATACCCCAGTATTGAGGAGATTAGTGAGAGAAAGAAGGAAACCAGAAAGGTATAGTCCACCTGATTTCCGTTCCAATTTTTCTTTATCTATTACTGATGATGATACCATAACTCTCAGGGAAGCAGTGAATTCAGAGGATAGCAAACTATGGAAGAAGGCCATGGTTGAAGAAATGGATGCCTTAGATAAGAATGAGGCATGGTATATAGTTGAGTTGCCAGCTAGAAGAAAATCTGTTGGGAGCAAATGGTTGTTTAAGAAGAAGTTTACTGTAGAAGGTAAAGTGGAGAAATACAAAGCTCGGTTAGTAGCAAAAGGTTATTCCCAGGTAGAGGGAATTGACTTTGGTGAGATTTTTTCTCCTGTTTCCAAGTTAACGTCTATTAGATTTATTTTATCTATTGTTGTTTCTTTTGATCTTGAAGTGGAACAGATGTATGTGAAGAAAACATTCCTACATAGGGATCTGGAAGAAGAAATCTACATGAAGTAGCCAGGAGGATTTGTAGTGAAGAGAAAGAAAGAGATGGCTTTTAAGCTAAAGAAGTCACTATATGGTCTGAAGCAATCACCTAGGATCTGGTACCAAAAGTTTGACACATACATTCTTGGATTGGGATTTGTGAGAAGCAGGGTTGATCACTGTGTATATTCCAAGCAGGTTGGTAATCATTTCATTTATGTAGTGTTGTATGTTGATGACATGTTGTTGGTAGGAAATAACATGGATGTTATCAAGGAGGTGAAATCACAGATATCCTCCAAATTTGACATGAAGGATATCGGTGCTACTAACTTCATTCTTGGAATGGAAATTAAAAGAGATCGTGCAAACAAGAAACTCTGGTTGAATCATAGAAAATATGTTGAGACGATATTGCAGAGGTTTAATATCCATGGAAGTAAAACGACCAAGGTTCCTATTAATATAGGTGTAAATTTATCTGCAGATCAGTGTCCCAAGACAAATGAAGAAGAATAGGACATGTCCCATGTTTCGTATGCCAATGCAGTTGGAAGTTTGATGTATGCAATGGTATGTACTAGACCGGACATTACACATGTAGTGGGAGTTTTGTGCAGGTATATGTCAAAACTAGGGAAGGAGCATTGGACATCGGTAAAGAGGGTCTTCAGGTATTTGCATGGCAGTACCAATTATGGATTGTGCTACCAAGGAAGACCAGGATTGGATAGAGTGGTGGATATACATGGATTTGTTGATGTAGACTGGGCTGGATATCTAGATTGCAAAATATATACAAGTGGGTATGTGTTTATCCTATTTGGAGGAGCAATTAGTTGGATGAGAAAAATATAGGCTGTAGTGGCACTCTCAACCACAGAAGTTGAATACATGGCAGCCACTCATGCAAGAAAGGAAGTAGTATGGTTACAGAGATTGTGTTCAGGTATTGGGTTAGTACAACTAGCAATGAGATTAGATTGTGACAATCAGAGTGCAATCTTCCTAGCAAAGAACCCAGTTTATCATTTGAAGACAACAAATATTGATGTTCAATATCACTTTGTGAGAGACATGGTTGAAGAAAAGAAGGTGTTGTTGGAAAAGGTTGACACTTTGAAGAATGTTGCAGATTCATTGACAAAGTTTGTGAGTACATAAAAGTTTTTCAGGTGTAGAGTAACAATGGGCATTGTTTCCCTAGATTGTTGACTATATAATCCTCTGGACCCCTGGATGTAAAGAAAACAACAAGTGGGAGAATGTTGGGTATGTGTTATATTCTTTGCATGTGTGTGTTTGGGCGTGTCAAATTTGACAACTGCGTCTAATGATCCCTATAGTAGTTATCTTTGGTTCATGTGCGCCGGGCGCTTCCTAGGGGGGGTCAGGTATGGCCACTGGTTACGCACAATGTTTGGGGCAACGCCCCTTTTTTTGGGGGGGGCGATTTTTGCTATTTTTAGTGATTTTCTAAATTAATCTCGGATTAAGGGATTAGGGTTTTGGTATCTATGGAATATCTAAAAAAATTGTATATATTGTATGGTGAATGGTGAAATTTGATATAATGGAATAAGAAAGGTTTTCCCCAGTTGGGGGTTTCCGGTATAAATCTCTGTGTACTATGTGAATGAGCCATTGATTAATTTATGTTTTGCTTAAGAATCTATATGCATTGCTTTACGTCACAGGTTTAAACTTACAATAAACATGTAATTTACCAGAGCAAACTCCTAATCCTGGATAATCATGTGTGGTGTAGGCACATATTCCATACAACATAAAACTCCTCTCTGTTGCGATGGGTATTAATACATCATATACATGTATCCCTTCCCATAATTCTATCAATTTATATACCAATGGTTGTAGGTAGACATCCATATTCTTCACTTGTCTTCTACCAGGGACTATAAGAGCCAACATAAGATGTCCATTCTTCACAGACAACCATGGGGGTATATTGTTTTTATCATTACTACAGGACAAACATAATAGTTGGTATTTTGGAGGGAATATGGGTTGACGCTTGTTAGCTTTTTAGCTCAGGGGGTACTCCACATGTTTTTTCTTGTATGTGGATGTTACCTTATGTTTACACTACCTGGCACTTAACTTTGCAATGAGTTTTTATAAAGTTGTTTTAAAGTGACTTTTTAATAAAGCATACCTTCTAATTTTAAAGTGACTTTATTTCATAAAGAACTTATGTAATAAAGTGAAATCACTTTAATAATTTAAGTGATTCATTTTAGAGGGAATGGATCATGACCCTTGATCTTGAAGAAGACAAGATCTAATCTTGGCCTTTGGATTTAGGGTTGGGGAACGTAAAAAGACACTTTGGAGGGAAAATGTTATTTTTAGAATTATGAAAGAATGCATTGGGTAGTGTGCAAGACACATCAAGAAGACGAGAGGAGGTGATTGAGAAAGATTTTGTGAGTAATCTTGAGAGAGGATAGTGACTAGCTTGGAGGGCACATTTCCCAAGAAAAGGGAGGGAAAAAATCCCAAGGAATTTTTCTTTGTGAGTGATGTTCTATTTTTCTATGTTGGGTCATACTGTACTTATCCATACAATAGGAAGGAGGGCACAATTTTTGAGGCACCTTTTGACATGGAAATCAAGGTAGACTTTTGGAGTTTCCTTGCTGCTTCTAGGTCATACTGTGCAGGTCGTACAACACTATGTTGGGAATGGTTTTCGAGGCACAAATTTAGAGGAGGTCGTACAACTGTATGGACTTGGGAACGTTTTCCAAGGAAGAAAATTTTGGGACTATTTTGGTGGCTATGAGGTATTTCTCTTGGATAGAAATGTGATTTTACTGCTGTACTGTACTTTCCTAAAGCCAAATAATAATATCTCTCTCTCATTGGGTTTCCCCACATTGGGGTTTTCCCTGGCATTTGCCTAAATTTCTGAGTTTTATGGGTTGTTGTCCATTGTATTTATTTCCATTGCATTTTTTCTTAGCAATGTTTATTTCTGCTTATGGTAATTTTTGAATATGAGTTTGGGACATTTCAGAATTTTATGAAGACAATCATCTCTAGGTTGCTAAGTGTTTGAAAAAAATTCTTCTTGCTGATTTTTGTCATTAAAAATTTACATGGTATCAGAGCTTGTCTCTGAGTGACAGTGGGCAACGTGATTTTTGGGAAAAGTTGATGAGGGAAAGGGTGTGATTGTTTTCCTTGAGTTGTGATAGGGAATATGGATGCAAGCATTATATATGAGGATCGACTGGATGACATTTCCAACTATTTGCAGTGGAAGGTCTGATTGTTTGTTGTTCTCAAGGAGAACAAAATTTATAACTATGTCAACTCTATTTTGGAAGCTCCTGCAACAGATCCTATTTCTTTGGACTTTCATGAGGTTAAGGAATACAAGGCTTAGAGGATTATTCTGGATGGGTTGAAGGATCACCTTATCCCACACTTGGCCGAGAAAAAGACTGCCAAGGAGATGTGGGATGCACTTAAGAACTTTTTTGAGGTGAAGAAAGAGAACCGAAAGATGGCCTTGAAGGATAAGATGCATGATACCAAGATGGGTAAGAAGGAGAGTGTCTCTTCTTATCTTACTCGGGTGGCTCAAGTAAAATATGAGTTGGAATCTGTTAGAGAGGTCATAACAGATTGTGAGTTGGTGAGGATAGCCTTAAATGGATTCACCAAAGAATGGGAAGTCTTTGTGAAGTGTGTGGTGGGACGTGAGCATCTACCAGATTGGAGCAGACTATAAGATGATTTCACTTAGGAGAAGTGTAACACACCCCAACCATGCACAGGATGGGGTACGCCACCTTCAAGCCCACCCTTGGACTTCTTTCCCTTATCAAAACCTTTTAAATTAAAAAGGACACATAAAAAGAAAAGATTTAATGACATGCACAACAATAACCAACAAGAATGCATATTCTAAAGATTCAATTAAACCATAAATAAATACATAGCAGAATAAATTCATATACATGTAAATAATACCATAAAATATAGAACTTATCTGGTTGAAACCAACTGAATTTATAAAATATAAATTCATATACATGTAAATAATACCATAAAGATGAAACCAACTAGCTGCAGACCAAGGACATTCCACCCAACTATAGACACTACTGCTCCAAATTTCAACAATAGTGTCACCCCCGAGATAGGGCTATGAATCCACAAGGTCGTTTCTAGAGTGTTACTTGGATTCCCAAAAATAGTCAATACTCAATATCTCATAGGATTTCCCAACACTCACAACAATCCAAGTACCCAACTCTCTTCTACCCATCTTGCACCACCCAAGAGAATGGACCTCCACCCTTCTCTGCCACGTAGTCCCTCAGGTAGTCCTTCTCCTTACTTTGGGCTCCAACGCAACTGGTCCATAATCTCAATGATGGAAATCTCAGGACTCACAACTATGAACAATGTTGGACACAGGACAATGAATCTTAGAAATGCAGGCCTCAAGTCATGGCTGGATTACACCAGCAAAAACTACTACCAACAATATCGTGGCTAATATTTGACAGTTTGTTTCCCTTTCCCAAGCCAAGACAGACTGAGGATGGATCAATGAGTGATAGGTAAGTACAGGATGAATGAATGAGAGAGAAAGTGAATAAACGCATGAACCAATGAGCAAGTGGATGAGTGAATAAGTGTATGAACAAGTGGATGAGCAATCAGCCAACCTGCCCCCAACATTCCAGGGGAGAGTTTAAGTATTTTGTGGGGAATCAAGAACCTCCTGGCATCCCCAAAGAATCTCACGTAACTAATCAACTCTCTTAGAGAAAAGGGTAATTAGAATAGGAAATGACATTTAGCCCCTCAATCCCCCTCTCTTATGGAATCATAGCCCCCTATAACTCTAGTCCTTATTTGTCTAGAAACCAACGATGTATTTATTATTAATAGTGATAAAAAAATTAAATTTCTTGGGCACTCTGTCCTGTCAGCATTGTAACAATACATTATTTAAAATGGGGCTCAAAACCTAGGGTGTTACATCCCCTCCCCCTTATTTTGGCATTGTCCTCAATGCATATACAAAATAGAGATCAAAATCTCAAAATATATTCAAAAAGTTGTGAGTGCTTTGCCCACATGGCATCTTCATGCTCCCAGGTAGCATATTCATGAGCATAGTAGGTCCACTGAACTTTTACCATCTCTATAACTCGATATCAGAGTATTTTTACCTTTCTATCCAATACTCGCACTAGCTGAACCTGAAGGTATCCCTCTGTCTCTACCTGAATCAGATGCCAATCAATAACATGGTTAGGATCATGGACATATTTCTTTAGTAAAGAGACATGAAATACATTATGAACATTCATGGAAGCATACAATGCAAGCATGTATGCAACCGACCCTATTCATGTATGAGAAAATACAAAGGGACTCATAACCAATGGAATTTCCATTTTTCATGAGGACTCCCCCAAGTCCTTCCATACATGCATTTGTACATACCACAAAACTTTCATTTGGGTCAACAATATTTAACACAGGTGCACTAGTAAGTAATTCCTTCAACAAATTAAAATTATCTTCACACTGAGGTGTCCATTCAAATTTAGTTCCCTTCTTTTGCAAAGAAGTGATGGGATGCAGAATATTAGAGAAACCTACTATGAACCTTCTGTAGTAACCAGCTAATCCCATAAAAGATATGACTTCTGACACATTTCTGGGTGTTGGCCATCCTCTAATGGCTTCAATCTTCTCTGGATCTACTACTATGCCCTATTCTGAAATAATGTGTCCCAAGTAATGGATCTGCTTTTGATAAAAATAACACTTACCCAACTTGGAATACAATTGTTTTTCTCTCAACACTTGCAATACCAATCTTAAGTGATGTTCATGCTCCTCTTCTGACTTAGAATAGATAAGCATGTCATCTAAGAACAATATGACAAACTTATCCAAATAATTTTTGAATATGCCATTCAATAATCACATCAAGACAGCTGGTGCATTGGTCAGTCCAAATGGCACCACTACAAATTCATAATTCCCATACCTGGTGCTAAAGGTTGTCTTATGAATGTCTTCTTCCTTGATTCTTAACTGATGGTATCATGACCTCAGGTCAATCTTTGAAAATATCTTTGCTCCTCTTAGCTGATCAAAGAGGTCACTAGTTCTGGGTAGAGGATACTTGTTCTTTATAGTATACTTATTCAGTTGTCGAAAGTCAATACACAACCTCAAGGTTCCTTCCTTCTTTTTGACAAAGAGTATTGGTGCTCCCCAAGGTGAAACACTTGGACGTGTGTACCCTTTCTTCAACAATTCCTCCAACTACATTTGTAATTCTTTTAAATCTGGTGTGCTCATTCTATAAGGTGTTTTTGAAACTGGGGAAGCTCCAGGCACTAGATCAATTGAGAAATATATCTCCCTTCTTGGTGGAAACCCTGGTGTTTCTTGGAATACATCTTCAAATTCCTGTATTACCGAGAAATCTTCAAGGCTTTCCCCCTTTTTATATTTCAGCCCATCCACATGAGCTGCATACAATTGAAATCCTTTCCTAAAAAATCTCTTCAGCGGTAAGGTTGAAATCTCCCTTATAGAGATGGGTCTTGGAACTCCTTTCATAGTGCTTTGTTTTCCATCTTCATCAAGACAGGTAAATGTCTTGCTATGAAAATCTAGGACAACATGATACTTTTCCAACCAATCCATTCCAATTAGAATATCATAAGACCCCAATGGTATGATATTTAGGTCAACATTTGTATTCACACCATTAAGACTTATGGAACATCCTATGACCATATCATGGATTCTCCTTTTGGTTCCAGTGGCTAGCTGAACCAAACTTGATTTTCCAAGCTTACTTTTCTCCAAATGTAATCTATCCACTATTTTAGGATCAATGTAAAAATGACTTGCTCCTGAATTAATTAAAATAGAAATAGGATGATTTATGATCTTACCTTCCACCTTGAACATATTTTACTGGTACTCTACTTGTCGATCATCTAAAGTTGCATAGATTCCTCCCATATCTTTGACTGTTGTAGCCTATTGGACATTGTGCACAATCTTCACTATGTTCTTTCTGTGTGGGAAATCCTTGTACAAGTGATCTTCTTTGCATCCTCAACATTGGATAGGTGGTCTTCCCATTTTTCCCAAGGAGTCTTCTTTCTTGGATTCACCCTTAGCATATTGATCTTGATGACTTCTATTGGGATCATTCCTATTGAAGGGAGGTTTGAATCCTTTCCTCTTCTGATCAGACTTCTCCTTCTTCTTATCCTTCCAAGATTTCTGTAGGGATTCTCTTCCCCATCCTTGCTCATATAGGTATTTAGCCTTCCTAATGTCCTCATTCAAGGTCTTGGGATCATCATACCTAATATTTTCTTTATAAAAGGATGGAAATCCACTCAAAAACCTCTGTATCTTTACCTTTTCATCATTTATAAACCCAACATATTTTAACAATTCGAAGAATTTCTTCTCATATTTTTCCATAGTCATGCTTCCCAGCCTGAGTTCAATGAAATCCTGCATTTTCCTGTCATAGAAATGCTTTCAGAGGTACTCCTTTTGGAAGTACTTCTTGAACTTCTTCCAAGTTATCCTACTCTCATTAATATGTTCAACTTGCTTCAGTTGATCCCACCACATTGTAGATTTCTCGTGTAAATGGTAGGTGGCAATCCTAGCTTCTAGGTTTGATGAATAGTTATGCAACTGAAAATATCTCTTGAGTCCGAGAAACCATGCTTCGACATCATATTCCCTTTCTCTTTCACCATCAAAGGAGGGTGGCTTAAGCTTCCTCAGCTCTCCTTGCAAACTATCCACTTCCTGTATCCTTCTCTGGTGCCTAACAAGAGACACCTCTGGATTTCCTATGGGATCTTCTGATGCATAAAACTTTCTTTCTGAGTAAAGAGGTGAGTGGTTTCTATGAGTTCTATTGAAACTTCTTGAATAACCAACTCTTCCACGATCTTCTCTTCTTTCACGAAAGCTGTCTTCTTCCTCTTTCTTTGAGTTTGATCCCTTCTTCGTTTTCCTCTGCAACTGATTTAAGCTCTGCAAAACTCGAGTGTTTATCTGACTTTTCTCTCTCATAAGTCTCTCATTGTCTTCTTTGTAGCTCTGCACTTCTATTTTCAGGCTTCTTACAGTTTCTATTAATGTTTCTTGCTCTCCTCTGCCCTTGCGTCCATTGGAATCTGTCTCTGCATTACCAACTCTGGTATTTTGTCCTTCAGCCTCCTTATCATGGCTGGAGGCTCCCTCACATTCTTCCATTTCTTCAATATGCATTTTGAGATGATGTGTTTAAACCCCTTAATTCTGCAAAATGTGCAAGAAACCTTTTTGTTAGAATTAAGCATATGATAAACACAATTTGCTAAACCATGTTACAAGTCCTTTTTCTTCTCAATTCATGAAGAACATATATGTATCAATCTGCACCATATAATACTTCCATGTTATCCCTTAACTGATACCGGATTTAATTCTGCACAGGAACTCCTTTTCAAACCCCTTCCCTGGGTTACCGTAGCTCGAAACCACGGCCAAATACTTCTTGGAAATTCACAACTTCAGAACCTTTAGCCGGGACCATATCAACGGTCCTCGTCCTCATTCACGATCAATGATCGAGATTCAATTTGGGACTCCGCACTCTAGGAGTTCAGCACTTTCAACCCTTGCTTTCCCTCGGAGTACTCTATACCCAAAGCTCTAGATCAGGCACCACACATCCACCTCAAATCAATGGTTCTAGTCCACTTTGGGACTTCGGCCTTCGAAAGTCTCAACTTCCCCCGCTTGCTTCTTCCCGGAATGATTCCACCTAGATTTCATGATCAGTCAACGCATGTCTTTCTGCAGATTGATGGCTATGAATTGCTTCAAATATTTGGGGTTTGTGAGTTTCAAACTCTTCGCCTTCGCTTTCTCCCAGAGTGCTTTCACCCGAAATCAATGATCCATTGATGCGTGTCTTCTCACAAATCAACAGTTAATATGTACTCCAACCTTTGGGAGTTATTGACCCAATGAAAACTGCTGCATCTTTTTCCTCCAGAGTGCCTAATCTTTGGATTACACGATCGGTCGCCACATGGAGAAATACTATAAGAGGAAACGTGGCCCAATGAGGCGGGTGACATGTGTCACTTTCTAACTGACATTTCAATCCTCCATAGGTTCAAAACTCACTGACATGTGGCACATATCTCATGTGTCCACGTCATCCCAGGTGACGTCTGTGAGCCATGTCACTTTGAAATTTCGGGGTCCACATCACCTCCAGGTGACATCATCATGCCCCGCCACTTCGGCTCTTCGAGCTTCGACGGGAGTTTCCACACTAGCACACCTCCAATTCTACCAAACTCTGAATTCCCGAATTGGCCAATATGCCGACACGTGTCTCCCTTATCGAATGGTCCGTATTAACCCCAGACTTCAGGACTTCGAGATATACTGCTACAAATATCAACGGTTCTTGTTGATTTGAGATCAACGGTCTTAAATTACTTTGAGACTTTGGGTAATTCTTGCCCTAGTTATTCACTCTACAAAACCTTCCATAGTACTAAGTCTCTAAAGTGAGAGATCTGGCACCACGTGTCCTTGTTGATGGACAGTCTAGATGAACTCCTGGCCTTGGGACTTCGAGAGTTCTGGATTTTTGCATCCTTCTTTCTTCCGAAGTGGTTATCCACTGGAGTGTAGTATATCCTACCACGTGTCCACTTTTATCAATGGTCTGGAACTACTTTATCTCTTTGTAGTTTTTATGTTCGAGCACTAACATGTAACATCACTTAATGTGTTTAAAGTTGCGGGGGCACACATTGGTGGTTTGGTTTAACTCACCTTTCACCCTGCAATTCTTCTGATGCTAACATGTAACCCCTTAGTGAAATCGTGGTTTGGATTGTGGGACCGCCTTGCATAATTAACTCCCATGCAAATTGGGTCCCCGCAATGCCTCCTAGCCATCGATTTATCTCCAATCAGATCTGATGGTTGTGACTTAACCTTTGATTCACTTTCATCGGATGACCCTTGTTCACCTACCCTCCAATCCAACAATCCCATATCTCTCTTGATTCCCATAGTGGCGATCGCTCCCAGATTTGAAAGGGGTGGTCACGATCCTTCGAATTCCTTACAAAGGATCTCTGATGTTCTATCTCCTATGTAGATTATGCAACATGATTCCTCCTGAGATTTTCAACTTCACGGTCAGAATTCGATCTCAACCACGAGAATCTGACCAACAGACTTGGCCCATACCGGTCTGGTGTTTCAACCAGAAGCTCTGATACCAATCTATAACACACCTCAACCACCCACAGGCCAGGGCACACCACCTTCAAGCCCACCCTTGGATTTCTTTCTCTTATCGGAACCATTTAAATTAAAAAGGATGCATAAAAAGAAAATATGTAACGACATGCACAAAAATAACCAACAAGCATGCATATTATAAAGATTCAATTAAACGATAAATAAATACACAACAAAATACATTCATATACAGGTAAATAATACCATAACAAAGAGCACTTATCTTTATAAATATCACACCAACTGGCTGCAGACCAAGGACGTTCCACCCAACCATAGACACTATTGCTCCAAATCTCAACAACACTGTCACCCCCGAGCCAGGGCTATGAATCCACAAGGACAGTTCCAGACTGTTACTTGGGTTCCCCAAACTAGTGAGCACTCAATCTCTCACAAGATTTCCCAGCGCTCACAACAATCCAACTACCCATCTCTTTTCTACCCATATTACACCACCCAAGAGAATGGACCTCCACCCTTCTCTGCCATGCAGTCCCTCCAGAAGTCCTTCTCCTTTGGGCTCCAACGCAACTGGTCCAGAATCTCAATGCTAGAACTGTCAGGACTCATAGTTGTGAATAACGTTGGACACATGCCAACACTTCTCAGACATGCAGGCCTCAATTCATGGATGGATTACACTAGCGACCACTACCTTCAATAATATCGTGGCTAATATTTGGCAGTTCGTTTCCCTTTCCCAAGCCAAGACACGAGTGAGGATGGGTCAATGAGTGATAGGTAAGGATGGGATGAATGAATGAGTGAGCAAGTGAATTAACGCATGAACCAGTGGGAAATTGGACGAGCGAATAATCATATGAGGAGTGAACGATCAATCATCCAACCCCCCCAACAGTCCAGGGGCGGGTTTAAGTATTTCGTGGGGAATCAAGAACCTCTTGGCCTCCCCCAAGAAGCTCATGTAATGGATCCACTCCCTTAGACAAAAGGGTAATTAGAATAGGAAATAACATTTATCCCCTCAAGCCCCCTCTCTTGTGGAATCATAGACCCCTATAACTCTAGTCCTTGTTCGTCTAACAACCAACAATGTATTTATTATTAATAGTGATCAAAACATTACATTTCTTAGGCACTTTGGCCTCTCAACATTGTAACAATAAATTATTTAAAATGGGGCTCAAAACTTGGGGTGTTACAAGGAGATCCAGGAAAGATCTCATAGCAATGAACACAAGACATATGGAGTCGATGAGATTGTTTCTCTTACTACAAAGAGAAAGAATAAAGGAAGTTCTAGAAGGGACTTGATTAAAGTCAGACGCTATTGTTTTAACTGGTTGTGGAACCTTGCCTCTCGTTGTCCTGAGAGGAAGAAGAATACGAAATTAGAGGAGCCTGAGATAGCTGCTACAACACCCATGGAGGACTTTGCTTCAAAGTATGATAGGGAATTTTATTTGGTGACCCTAGTTTCCCGTGTCGACAGTGAAGGATTTGGAGGTGATATCATATGGATTGTGGATATTGGAGCCTCTAGCCACATGATGGGAATCTGACAAGTATTCCTAGATTTCACAGAGATTGGTCCTAGCCGACAGGTCGTAAATGAAGGTGGTATGGCAAGAGATGTACGTGGAGTTGGGAATGTTAGATTCCAACTCGAGTTTGGGGGACTCTTGAAGCTTGATGGAGTTCTATTTGTTCCAGGGTTGAGGGTTAAGTTGCTCTCAGTCTCATCCTTGGAGGATGTAGGATATTGCATACTGTTCAAGAGGGAACATGTCTTTATCTACAGGTAGGGAATGTACTTGATAGAGCTGCAACTGATAGGTAACCAGGTGGACAGGTTGTATATGTTGAGAGGAAAACCTTCATTGTATGATTCAACATCAGATGAGGAGCGTGAGGAGGCTCCTGAGACTACGATGGCTCTAAGAATCCAATATTGCATTCCAAGAGAAGAGAGCGAGTCTCTTCTAAGCACTGGCAGAAGGCTCAGCCAGGTTGATCAAGCCAATGCTCAGGATGAAGTGAGCTCATGGTTCCAAGATGTTGCTAGGAGAAGATATTCTAGTTCAAGTTCTGTTTGGCTCCAAGTTCAGAGGGAGCTCCTACAAAGCATAGTGTGATGGAACCATATGATAGTGGTGGCAGAGAGTACTTCCCTTGCTAAGAGGGAGTGTTATCTTTTCATCTCGGGAGGTACTCCACATGTTTTGTATTGTATGTAGATGTTACCTTATGTTTACACTACTAGGTACTTAAATTTGTAATGTTTTTTTATAAAGTTGTTTTAAAGTGGTTCTTTTAATAAAGTGACTTTTTAATAAAGTCTACCTTCTAATTTTAAAGTGACTTTATTTCATAAAGAACTTATGTAATAAAGTGAAATCACTTTAATAATTTAAGTGATTCATTTTGGATGGAAGGGATCATGACCCTTGATCTTGGAAAAGGAAATATCTAATCTTGGCCTTTGGATTTTAGGGTTGGGGAAGTTGAAAATACACTTTGGAGGGAAAATGTCATTTTCAGAATTATAAAAGAATGCATTGGGTAGTGTGCAAGACACATCGAGAAGATGAGAGGAGGTGACTGAGAGAGATTTTTTGAGTAAGCTTGAGAAAGGAAAGTGAGAAGTTTGCAGGGAACATTTTCCAAGAAAAAGGAGGGCACAAATCCTAAGCGTTTTTTTGTGTGAGTGTTGTTCTATTTTTCTGTGTTGGTTCGTACTGTACAGATTCATATAGTCCATACAATAGGAAGGGGGGACAGTTTTTGAGGCACCTTTTGGCACAGAAATCAAGGAAAAATTTTAGAGTTTCCTTGCTGTTGTTGGGTCATACTGTGCATGCCATACAACACTCTACTGGGCATAGTTTTCAAGGCACAAATTTAGAGGAGGTCGTACAACTGTACTAACTTGGGCACATTTTCCAAGGAAGAAAATTTTGGGATTGTTTTTGTGGCTATGAGGTATTTCTCTTGGTTGGAAATGTGATTTTTCTGCTGTGATATACTTTCCTGAAGATGAATAATACTATCTCTCTCTCTCTCATTGGGTTTCCCCACATTGGGGTTTTCCCTAGCATTTGCTTAAATTTCTGAGTTTTATGGGTTGTTGTCCATTGTGTTTATTTCTGCTGCATTTTTTCTTAGTGTTATCGGACAAATAGGTAGGTGCAGACACTAACAGATCTCCCTAGATCCACCTGGATCTAGAAAAAAACAGGACAGGACACGACTCTTTCCCTAAGTTGTAGTCATTGAATCTACTAAAGAGAAGGAATAAGTGGCATACCTTGATATCGCTTCCTTAGGTCTCTTTTGTTCCCGCTTCGCTTCGGTGCTCTCGTGAAGTCAAGTCTAGGACAACACAAACCAACCAAAGTGAAGATAGAAAAGCATATTCAATGTCAACTTATGCATATGATCAAAGAGTTACACAATAAAGTAAGAGTGGCTTTATGGGAAAGGGACACGCCACTGTATTATATTAATTGAAAGTAGAAGATACAACATGATCGCCTTGATGTTGTCAGCTTCCTTTCAGTGAACCTTGGTTCCAACACACACACTTTCTCTATACTTGCATGAAGAAGATCCAATTCCTCTTGATAGACCAAATAGAGTCTTCAAGCTTCTGTCCAAACAGGGTTCTTCACACAATTCTTTCACCAATTCTTCATTCAATCTTGCTTAACCTTTTCCATGAGAAACCTTTCAATATATAGGAGAAGGAGAGATGGTTACATGGATGAGAATGATCCCACCAAATCTAAGAAGTCAGTAGAATGACAACCATACGAATGCCAACTCATTTTCTATAAGATCCCCTTCTAGAACCTTCGTGACCTCTTCTTCTTTCCAAACTTAAAAATAGGTTCGCACCCTATGTATGGATCAAACTGCGAGAAGTTCGCACCCTAAGTGTGGGTGGCCTATGAGTATGAAGGATTATTACACCCTATACCATAGGCAGCCTGTGAACTCATCTTAAAAATATGTTTTTTGAAGAAGACAGGAGCCAGTTTTCTCCGGCAATAAGTCCTTTTTGGGAGCCTGAATACATCACTGTTGAGACACCACCAGAGTGACCAAAATCATGTGTAATAGAATGCCCCCCAAAGTATGAGGCCGAAATTTGTGACAGTCGAAATACTTTGTAAACTGTGTGTGTGTGTCAGAAACCAGGAGCGCACCTAATCGAAAACCCACAAACAACCAAGCATCTACAGAATACAATACCAGTTCTGAGGTAGGAATTCCCATACTCAGATCACAAACGGATGACATCATGAATGTAGGTCATGTCCACCAATCATACACCGTGGATACATGATGTCAAAATACAACATAGCCACTAGGAATACACTGTGGATCTATGCAAGAAGACTTAACTTAAGATGGCATAGCCACATGACATACAAAGTGGATCTATGTGCCGATGCAAATCATACATACTCCATTGCAGCCTGGATCAAAAAATATGAGACCCAGGGTCTTCAAACCCGTCACCTGAAAGTACAAATCTAGCCATGTGATTACATGTGCTGAAGTCGAACATGGTAGAAACCACTTGATTACCGGTCATTGATGAAAACCGTTAACAAGTGTGAGGGAAATCACCATTGATGTCAATGACTCCCAAGGTACTGAAGTACAATCTGAATGAATGCGAATGAATGAGTTGAAGTTGAGCACTCGGCAGAATCTCTCGATCAGGGATCAATGATGTGAAACCCCGTCGAAAGCGAAGATGCCTGCCATTAAGGCATGCAAGCTCTAAGGTACTAAATAATTTCTAAGTCTCATTTTCGGATAATGAGTTGAATTCGACGAAACAAGACTCATCACAGGAGGGCCTTGATGTATCCCCCATCAATGACACGAAATAAGTAATAGATTTTGAGGGTGAAACATAGTATGAATATAGGTTGAAACAGACACAGAGAAGGCCGACATAGTAAGTATGGAAAACTGCAGATGGCCAACTCAATAGAGGGCTTGGATGAACTTCTCTTGAACATATGAATGACACGACCAAGGACTTAGCAGCAATGACTCAAAGATGACCCAAGATCTGACCTTGTGGCAAGTCAAATGAGAGACAAATGGATTTCCAAAACTATCTTCAAATGATGAATAGGGGGTGTCATGTTCACAAGCAACGCTTACTGCCATTAATATGAATACGAAAACACATCCCTTTCCCAAATTTCCCCCCACCATTTCTGGCGAGTACTTCTTTATTTTTACACAATTTTGAGGAGGATAACATATGCTTGTTGATGTAAGCTCATCCTTCGGATGAGTCCCTCGGAGTATGTTTAACGAACCCTAGGAAGGAGTGGCTCGGTCCTATTGCAGGTCTTTCGATGTTTGTTTAACGAGTCCAAAGATAGAAAACTCGGGGGTTTTTCATGTTTTAAGAGTTTGAAAAACACTTAAAGAGAACTCTCTCAGTTCCTTTTTCGTAAAATAGTTCGACGGGACCGAAAAAGTGATAAACTATTGCTCGTTGAACATTTCGTTCAGATATTTTTATGAGCATGAACAGAACAAGGTCACTTGATCATCTTTCAGTTTTTATGGAGTGTGAAAAGAGCTTAAAGGATACTCCTTTACGTTTGTCATTTTCGTGTGACCATGACGAGTATGAAAAGACGAGAAAAGTATACTTGGTTACGTTCTCATGTATTTTTGAGCGCGAGAACGAACGAAGACTGAGCTCGAGGTTTCTCTAAAAACCCTAAAAAGCAATCATGCATGCGAAAAAAAGAAAAAACATCCATACTCCTTCGTGTGGACTTCAAAGTTGCTATATCTGCAAAAATTCACACTCATAGGACTATTAGGCATTAGGTTTTATAGACAAAACAATATAAAAAATCAACTAAAATGGTAAAAAGTGAATAAATATGGATAAAAAGGGCTTTTACCATTTCATTGTGATTTTGCCAAAAACTTTGCCCAATACACCTCATTTTCCCCCAAATTTTGTTGCTCGATCGCGTGAGGCACAAGCGACCATTTGGCAAACCGTCTCCGCCAACGAGGTAAGCTCTTGATCTTCTACCTTTTCCATGGTTTAGTTTTAGTTTTCATTGGTAATTTTCAAAGTTTTAGGTTCATTTTAGGGCCATAACTTGCACCCAAGCGTTCTCACAGGCTGGCCATGCGGGACCTACGAGAATCTCGCACTGTGCTAAAGGGGCACCTGCGGGGGCCGAAAATTGAAATTTAAATTTGATTTTTGCTCAATAAAAAATGTGCCAAGTTTTGAAAAAGTTGCTGACTTTTCTCTCTTGGCTCTTGTGTAGGTGTTTGATCATCAAAATGCTGGAGTGGCGAGAAAGAGAACATGAGGAAGAAGATGCTATTTCTAGGAATGAGTGGGGTACAGTCGCTGCCCTCTGGGACTGTGGGCTCTTGAAATTCTTCAGGATTCCGGGCATGAGAGCCCAACGCATTTTGATGGAATACCTAGTTCATATGTGGGACATGGAACAATAGTTGTTTCACGTGGGATTCCACACATTGACCTTATATATCAAGGATATCTATTTCCTTATAGGGTTATCACGGTGTGGGTACCACGCTATCTTGACTGGTGGCCGAGGTGGCGGACTCCCTATGAGTGAGTATTGTTGCCAGTATTGTGTACCTGAGGCAGAAAGAAGCAAGGGCAAGGTTGCTATTTGGGGGGTCCACAAATTAACCTTGCAAACCATCTTGTTCACTATAGCACACATGGCCGAGAGCGCAGCTCCACACCTGGCTCTCCAGAGTTACTTCCAATACACCATAGAGTGCACAAAGCCTCGGGTCTTCAACTGGTCAGATGCAGTTCTCCACAGTATGAAGAGGCAATTGACGAAGTGCAGAAGGGGCAAATTGAAGCAGTTTGGGTACGGATCACTTTTGGTGTCCTTCTTTCTCGAGAGGGTTCCACTACTGCGATTACAGGTTGACTGGGGTTTACCGGCCCCACAGGATCCAAGGATGCTGAGGTGGTGCACCCTCATGGCTCGTCACATAGCTGGGCCTATAATAAAGTACAATGATTCATTTTTTGACTGGTTAAGCCCCCAGATGCTGATGATTGATGACTATGCATATGATGGTTTGGATTTTCAAGGGGATCCAGATTTGGCCCTGCCTGAGGATGCTCAGTGGAGTGACCTAGGTAATAAGTACACATTTTGTTCTTTTTAATTGTTTTTGCAAGTTTTATCATATAAAATGTTTTTATGTTTGTCCAAGAACTAATCAAAAAATATATTTTTGATGACACAGATGTGGGGCCATATCAACCTCTAGGAACGTCTCCTATTCAACGGTGAGGAGAGGCGGCTCTAGTGGCATGATGGGATTCTGAAGACTACGAGGTAGTGGAGTAGAACTTGGAGGGGTTGACCTCTGACATCCCAAATATGGCTATTGGGGAGATCCCTAGATGTTATCAGTGCCATACTGTGGGTGTGTCAGAGTCTATTAGTCGATTGCTTTGTAGGGTGGCCCAGGTATTTGTGTGTTATCGTGAGCATCATCCATGACACTATTTTGTAGAAGCTATGGGATTCACATTTTGAGATTTTGCTCCTTGGATAGAAACTTTTTGTAAAAACTTTTGATTGTTATGTACATATATACGACTTCTACCGGCTTATCTTGTGTTGTGTGATACATGTGATGTTATTGGTTTATAAATGGCCCAAATGTCTATCTAATACATAGTTAGCTAATGCATCATTCAATGTATTTAGACATCTAGGAATGTGCTGATACTCAATATAATCAAAATAATGTTCCAAGAGATGAATTCGTAAATATACCCATAATAAAGTAGGACTTCGAATATCATAGACATTACTTAGCTGTAGTACTACTAGTTGCGAATCGAGTCATACAACCAAGTGGTGGACACTAACAAATCTCCCTAGATCCACCTGGATCTAGAACAAAATAGGACAGGACACGACTCTTTCCCTCAGTTGTAGTCATTGAATCTACTAAAGAGAAGGAATAAGTGACATACCTTGATATCGCTTCCTTAGGTCTCTGTTGTTCCTGCTTCACTCTGGTGCTCTTCTGAAGTCAATTCTAAGACAACAAAAACCAACCAAAGTGAACATAACAAAGCATATTCAATGTCAACTTATGCATATGATCAAGGAGTTACACAATAAAGTAAGAGTGACTTTATGGGAAACAGACATGCCACTGTATTATATTAATTGAAAGTAGAAGATACAACTTGATCGCCTTGATGTTGCCAACTTCCTTTCAGTGACCCTTGGTTCCAACACACACACTTTCTCTGTACTTGCATGAAGAAGATCCAATTCCTCTTGATAGACGAAATAGAGTCTTCAAGCTTTTGTCCAAACAGGGTTCTTCACACAATTCTTTCACCAATTCTTCATTCAATCTTGCTTAACCTTTTCCATGAGAAACCTTTCAATATATAGGAGAAGGAGAGATGGTTACATGGATGAGGATGATCCCACCAAATCTGAGAAGTCAGTAGAATGACAACCATGCAAATGCCATTTCATTTTCTAGAAGATCCACTTCTAGAACCTTCATGACCTCTTCTTCTTTCCAAACTTAAAAATAGGTTCACACCCTATGTATGGAGAAGACAGTGAGAAGTTTTCACCCTAAGTGTGGGTGGCCTGTGAGAATGAAGGATTCTCACACCCTATACCATACGTAGCCTACGAACTTATCTTAAAAATGTGTTTTTGGAAGAAAACAGGAGCCAGTTTTCTCAGGCAAAAAGTCCTTGTTGGGAGCCTGAATACATCACTGTTGAGACACCACCAGAGTGATCAAAATCATGTGTAACACTTAGCAATGTGTATTTATGCTTATGGTAATTTCTGAATATGATTTTGGGACATTTCGGAAGTTTATGAAGACAATCATCTCTAGGTTGTTAAGTGTTTGAAAAAAATTCTGCTTGCCGATTTTTATCATTAAAAATTTACAACGCCATCCATGGATATGATGAGTTGTAGACTTCGTACTTCATCCTTGAATTTTTTGGGCCATGTATCCTCTATATGCTTCATGGCTATTGAGTCCATTGGGATTCACATAAATACCGACTCACTTTTGTGCAAGGCATGCCATCCCTACAACATAGCTAATTATTTTCAATGAAAGAGCCTATGAATCCTTGGGATTATAGGCATCGAAAACCATTAAAGTGCACCGAAAACCATTTCAGCTTAAAAAAAAAGGTTTTTGGTGCGCAAAACTTTGGACATTGAGGATGCAGAGGCATCGATGAAACCCCTTAGACTCCAGATCGAGTCAGGGAGTGGACTATTGGGTTGAATATTGTTGATGTAACACATGTACATATGATTAGATGTTATGATGATTGATTATTGTTGCTGACATGATTGACTGATGGATCCAGGCTGATGATATCTTGCCAAACAGATTCACATGTGGAGTAGAGGGGTCACGCAGGACAACCAGAGATTTCGAGGGAGAGGTGTGAACAACAACCCTACCACAACCTACTAGCACTCCCGCTGTGGTTCGAACTGTAGGTTAACGAGTATCTATTTTGAGAACACCCACGATGTCATGAGGGTAGACTGTGATAGTCGCTCATGATTATTATAAGGGGCACACAATAAGGCAGGGGTCTTATTCCTTAGAGGCCCTTAGTCTCCCATAGGATCACCTGGCGGAGTATTGACTCCAGTGTTTTTTTATGTCTACCAAGTTAGTCAAGAGGCGAGTGGCACCCTTGGAGCATGTAGAGTGTCCTGAAGGGCATGTTGCACAAGGAAAATGGAAAAAGGTGAGTGGCACCCTTGGAGCACCTAGTGCGTCCTGAAGGGCACGTCGCAATTTCAATGAGTAAGTGAATAGACCTAGTCAACCTTAAAATGAATGATGTGATAAGTAAGTTTTAAAAACAAATTCCCTAATAAAAATGTCACCCAACCTAGTGAAATTAAAATTTAGGTGTAGGTAACACATGTGGTCAAAAATAATAATCATAATTAAACATGTAACAAGAAGGGGGTAAGAAATTCAATTAAATTATTAAAATCAAATTACAATGGGGGATTAAAATTTTAAAAGGGAAATGATTGTTTTATCTACTTACGCTAATTTAATTTTTGATTAAAAGTAAAAAGGGGTAAATGGTTGTTTTCTACACTTGCTAATTTTTGTTTTAGTTAAAAAGGGAAAAGAGGGAAACTTAAAAGAAATAGGAAACTAAAGGAAAAGGGGGAAACATAAAGAAATGTCTAACTTAGTAAGGAATCTTGCCTTTAAGAACTTTCTAATTATGAACTCAACTAGGAATTTAGGAAAGGTGTAAGTCATTTAAAATGTGTAAGGGAATATTGGGACACCAAGGAGCATTTTTAGGAATGCTTTTAGGTGGGTGAGGGAAATAGGAATAATTAATTTCTAGTGCCACTAGGGCGATGGGTGAGATGTGTATGGGGGAGGTTTTTCTAGTTAAATTAATGAAAAAGAAATTAAATGGGATTTTGGGAAAGAAATCACTTAAAAACTCTACAGAAAGGATGGAGGAGGAGGAGTATGGATATCATCTTGATGCGTAACATTATGTTGCTAAATTGTTGTCTTCACTGAACTTATCTTGTGGGAGTTGGGATGCCCAGCTCGGGTAACAAGTGGTAGCTTGACCTTGCAAGGTGATTTGGGTGTTAGCGATTCTCTGGTATAGTGTGCGTGGCCCCTTTGAGGCTCGGGGTCTCAGGGGAAGAAGATTACCCCTAGCATTGGATGAGAGGTACCAGTGAGGTCACATCAATCGGTAAGCAAAAGATGGATGGAGCACGTGGCACAAAAACTACTGAGAAGTCGCGTTTGGCTAAGGTACGACGGTTTAATTGTTACTCGCAATGAAATTAAATTTACTCATGTTATTTCTCTATGCTCATTTAAGATTTCATTTCCATGCGTTATCTTGCACCTGCTTTCCTACGGGATTGTAATCCCCTTGCTTGCTATTTTCTGAATGGATTTCCCTTGGAGAACCCAACCTATGATTTTAGTAACTTATTTGTGTGGGATTTATTGATTATTATGAAGATATTGTGCTTTATCTTTTTTCCTTGTCCCTAGGTCATCAGTCCATGCCTGAGCAGTCGGCCAGGAGCTGAATCGAGGGTCGTCACTTCGATGTTTATAGACCCTATAGATTCTAATTCCCTACTTTTCTGTGCATGGATGATGAGCGAAGGATAATTTTTGCCCAGTTGTCCACCCCTTTCTTATCTTTGCATTTGATTGATTCATGGATGAATGATTGTCCTTGTGCCTTCTTGTGATCGAGTATCTCTACGTATTATTATCATTTCTCTCTGCGAACAACTTAATACTCTCTGTGTTTTTAATATCACCTCTGTGTTTTTGGATGGCCTTTTATTCTCTGCGATTTTAATGACAGTTCCTAGCTCCTTGATTGGTAAAATCTCAAATTTATTAATATGTGAAGGATAATGATTTACCATTTTACTTGACTGTGAATTACCCTTTGTAAAGTCAATGATTATCCTTTTTCTATTGATTGCGTTTTGATACCAGACTGTGTGTTTACCATGAATGAGATTGATTCTGTTTTGATACCAGACTACGTGTTTACCATGACTGAGATTGATTTTGTTATGATACCAGACTACATGTTTACCATGAGAATGTTTGTGTTTTTGATATGTAATGTTAGCCACCGTTTTAATGACAGTCAACGATTTTATATTCACAGTTTATATTCACAAATTATATTCAATGATTTTATATTCACAGTTTAAATGATGGGTCAATGATTTTATACATGTGGCAACGATTTTGTATTCACAGTTTATATTTAGCGATTTTATATTCACAGTTTATATTCAGTGATTTTATATTCATAGTTTAAATGATGGGTCAACAATTTTATATTCAACATTATAATACCTGTGGCAGCGAATCCCCTTGACTGATAGATAGCGTTTATATTCATAGAGGTATCCAAGAATTTGATAGAGTTTGTATTCAACAGTGATATCCCCAAATTTTATGAGTGACATCGAATTGATTGCTACATTTTTTACTGTCTATTTGGTTGGGTGAATTTATTGCATTATATGAATGTGTATTGGCAATGTTTTTATAGTGCAAATGGTGGTGATTCTGTTGTGTATATGGTAGCGTATTTAATGTGTAAGGTGGTGGAATTTTACAGGGAGATGGTGGTTTTTGTACTGCGTGTATTGTAGTTGTATTTACTGTGTCAAAAGGGATAGCGTAATTACGGTGTAATGGTGTGTTAATGGGAAGCAATCCACTTGTCTAGCATTTAAATTTCTCTTTTAAAAAATGTAAATTTCACACAGCGATTTGGCTGGGCAACGATCTACTTGTCTTAGCATTTAAATTTCTCTCTTAAAATGTAATCTCACACAATGATTTTGGCTAGGCAGCGACCCACTTTCTTAGTATTAAATTTCGCTTTTACAAAGGTATCTCGCATAGGGACTTGGTTGGGCAACGTTCCACTTTTCTCAGCATTTTAAATTCACCTTTAAAATGTATTTTTACACAACGAAATTGTTGGCAGCAATTCATTTCTCTTGAAGTTCATTTCACCTTAAACGTAATTTACACAGCTGGGCAGATATCCAATTTTGATAGTTTCAATTTATCCATTTTTTTTTCTAGAGAATTTCACAGTTGATATACCTGAGTTTAAATAATGTTGACAGCATATCATTTTACTACCCATCATAGCTTATCATTATATACCCAACATATCATATTATAGCACCCAATGATATCTTATAATCATCAAGGATAATGTTTTTATTATGCTAATTACTTCATTTTGAATATGGAAAAATCCCTGCGTTTCTAATCTCAACGATTTTAATAGGTAGAGACAACGATTTTAAATATAGACAACGATACCACTCCTTGGTAGACAACATTACCTTTTGTTAGGAAGAAATAACTTATAATTGTCAGCCAATGAAATAATATTGTTTTCTCAATAAGAACAACCTCACTTAAACCACTTGAACTTTTAATCCAACTTTTACTTACACTTAAATACCTTAACTAGTTTACCTTTTTAGGTAAATTGAACCTTAAGAAAATAAAGGTAGATTGTTATAGAAATTAATAAATTTTCGTTAATGTTAAGTGATGTAAAACCTTAAGATTTATTTGATTTTTATTAAACTTAATAGGATTATCATTTGTTGGACAGAGTTGTAAATGTTGGATTAATAGGACTGTTAGACATAATGGTTTATTGGCATAATAGTTGATTACCTTGCGCAAGCTTTTTGGTTGAGGGATTAGTGGTTTTATCAACTAAAACTATTAATAGATAAAAATTAATTGGCGAATATGCATCTTGCGCCTTAGGCCGAACTAGAAGGGGGGGTTGGTCATAGTCGTTTCACCCTACAGGTTTCCTTGTATGAAACAAGAATCCTCTGGTCATTCGTGCAATTTAATTCGAGTGTTGTCATCTTGCATCCTGTCGACTTGTTTCTTGGGTGAGTGGGTATCGTCTTCTTGTTAGATATTTCGGTCACCTAGCACGTTGGATTTCTTGGGATATTGGTGTAGGCATGTTACGTTGCGCCGTGGTTACTGTCACGCCTATCACCTAGTAATGATATGATTCCTGATGAGGGGATCATTGTGCACCCTAATGGGTAGAGGTGAAGGATAACCTGGCAGGAGTCCATGCCTCTCGAAGTAGGCGTTGTTCGTTGTATTTGAGGTTGGAAATTGGTTTGTAATGCCTTAACGCATTAGGTTTTTAGTGACACTGAGGTTTCTAGTTCGTGGATGTCAAGCCATTGTGTCGGGATTGTGGATGGTGTCCTTTAGCTTGTAGGTGTTGTCATGTTTGTGTTGGGCGGGTAGTCATTTCTATCTGTCTTTGATTTTTCCATGTTTCACCCAGTTGCTCAATGTGCTAGTGAGTTGAGTCATGGTTGTATTCTTCCTTATCTACGTGCATGGTGTTTGTCATGAGTTTGTGTGGCTAAACTGTTTTCATTGCTGCCTTCCTGCCTACAAAAAAAAAAAATTTGCACTTGTTTCTTCGCTCGTAGTCATAACGTCGGGGTCGTTACATTCTATATTAGACTTTCACATCAATGCATTTTAAATTTCATGTACAAGTCAGGTTTGTCTTGTAACGCATTGGTGCATGGTATCATACATTCCACGGATGCATTTTTATTATTAAAGCACAAGTGTGTTATTATTTAGATGAGCATTGGTACCCCAATATGTTTTTGACTGCCCCGATGCTTTTGGTGAAATGTAAGCATTGGTGCTTCAGTATCAAGCTACTGCATTGGTGCATTCTAAATTTCATGCATGAGTCAAGTTTTTCTTGCAACACAATAGTGCATGGAATCATAGATTCGACTGGTGCATTGTTATTATTAAATAATTGGTGCATTGTTATTTAGAAGAGCATCGGTGCCCCAATATGTTTTTGACTTCCCTGGTGCTTTCAATGAAATGTAAGCACCGATGCTTTAAGTTTGAGAATGCACCGGTGTGCATACACCATGAAGTGCTTCTCCTAGGAAAACATCTTCTACAACCTCCAACCACCCATATTTTTCCAGTTATAATGAAGTTCTTTTATAGTCTCCGCAAAAACATTCGCTACCAAAAAAAAAGTTTTAGCAGAGGTTTTTTTAACATTTTTTGTCAATTTTGTAACACTAAAAACCTCTTCTACAAAGTCTTTTCCTTGTAGTGTATACAATTGTCCCACAATTAACTGATAATCGGTAGCTTGAACTACTATATGACATTTTTGAGGTGTAGAGTAATATGTAGAGGAAGAAATTATAGTTAGGAATAAAGAAAACTCTTCAAGAAAATCTACATAAACAATATTAGCATTTAAAAGTTTATTATCGATTACTCATCCAGATTCATCTGAATTAATCCTTGATAAGTGATTAGGACCCATATTATGCCTATAAGGATTAACAATGACTTCAAATGAAAAATCCTAAAAGAAAAATAACCACCTACATATCCAACCTTCCAAAATAGTCA
>JZKD02S0275979.1:905851-918035 GCA_000966675.3 Picea glauca | reverse complement strand
CCGATGTCCATATTGTTCATGACAATATGTTTCTTTTCGAATAGTGTCTTCTAAGGTCTTTGGCTCGTCGAATTCGATTCGGTTCTGGTATTCCTTGGGTAGCCCACTGATGAAGTGTTGTGCCTTCGCCTTCTCTGCTTTGATGTAGGGTACATACCTCAGTAAGTCAAGGAATTTATTGACATACTCCTCCATAGTAAATTGTCCCAGTTTGAGTTCATAAAACTCTTTAGCCTTCTCGTCGAAATACCTTTCCGACAAATACTTCTTCTGGAAGTACTTCTCAAACTGTTTCCAAGACAAGTCCTCCTCGCGGACCCCTTTCATATTCTTAAGGTATTCCCACCAGATGGAAGCCTTTCCGTTTAGATTGAAAGTGGCCACTCGGGCCTTCAAATTCTCTGAAAAGTCATGGACTCTGAAATATTTCTTCAGTCCGAGTAGCCAAGCCTCATCTTCCTCTCCCTTCTTTATCTCGCCATCGAAGGAGGGAGGTTTGGCCTTTTTGAATTCCTCAAATTTATGACTCTTGGAAATCTTTTGCTTCTTTTGTTTCTTTTGAAAATAGGAACTGGTTCTACGGCTGGAAGAGCCTTCTGAATCGCCAACTTCCTTCTCAGTGGAATCGCCTGGCACGGGTCCTTTACCTCTAGGGTGGACCTTTCTGGATGTGCTTCTCTCAGTGTGGCCACTAACACGACCATGATTCTTCATCTCAGGTTCATGCTGCATTTTTCACTGTAGGTCGGATAAGCTCTGCAGTAGAACTGCATTAATTTCGGTTTTCTTTTCTTGTTCTTTCATCATCCTTTCATTATCGGCCTTGCAGCTTTGCAATTCGACCATGAGGCTCCTCACAGTCTTAGCTAGGCCTGGAGGGGTTCCTATTGCTCTTCTTTCATCTGACTCTTCATCTCTGTTGTGGGAGCCTTCTCCCACCTCTTGGTGAGTCACCATTGTCTGCATTTGTGGATTCCCACGGTTGATCGTCCGCTTGAGTGAAAAGACAAACGCTGACTATTAGTCAAGAGTTAAATTCATGGTTATGAATGGCGCATAAATTCATAATTCTTTCACATGCACACACAGTCGGGTTTTCATTTTCCAGGTTCTTAATCCTGGGTAAGATAGTTAAGTTAGGGGTTACTCCTCATAGGAGTGTTTCGAATGCAGTTTATGCGCGAATGGTGCATGAGCCCAATCAGGCCGAGTGTTGTAACCATGCTCTGATACCACTTTGTAACACACCCACTACCTATAATCAAAAAAATGTCATTCTTCCTCAAGGAGAAGAATCCCCAAAGTCCTACGAGGTCTAGTGTAGGTTAGTTCTTCCCTATTCACCTCCCTGTGATCGTGGGTTAGGACCATAGGCCAAACAAACCAGGCGCCTTTTTGTGTTTCATGACTTAGCGATACAATTGAGTCCAATCTTGAAGGTAGAATGGCGATACGGGTATAGCTCCTTTCTTAGTTAGCGCCCTCCCCACCTGTAACCGTAGGCTAGGCTTAAACGTCAGTGCCTCTAGCAACTCGCACCTTCATGAGTTTGTGAGTCGAACTCTCATGCTCTGCTATTGCGATCTCTTGAGACACGGTAGTTCAACGCTGAGTTGACTCCTCCCTTGGCGGTTCTTCTCTACTCGCAACCTCGCAACCTCGTCGGTTGAACCGTCGAGATTTCACCCTCCTATTCCATGAACCCCCGAGATGCGAGAATTCAACGGAGTGTCGACTCCTATCTCCAGGCAATGCGCGTCCACCCATCGACCATGCAAGTCCCACCTTATGGCTCTGCCATGCATCCACACGAACCTCAGCACTCGTCACTTTGCGACTTCTGATGTCAAAAGTGGCTTCAATCAACCTCCAAACCCCCGAGTGTGTGATAAGCGATAGGGTTCCCGATCTAACGATCCTCCTACGACCCAGATCCAACGGCTCTCCTTCCTTCCTCGCTCCTCGCGTCTTCACGACTTGAAGTAACCAATGTTTGGGCTCTCACCCTGCGAACTTTCGAGTTCACGAGATCTCTCGATCTCTGCCACCTGTCCTCCTCATATGGACGGCTCCAATCCTCTCATATCCTCGCCACTCGCGACTTGGAGTGTCCAACTTTTGGACTTCTACCCCACGAACCTCTGAGCTCACGAGATCCTTGGATCTCTGCCACCTGTCCTCCTCAGATGGATGGCTCTGATCCTCTCATGGCTTCGCCACTCGCGACTTAGAGCATCCAACTTTTGGGCTCTTACCTTGCGAACCTTTGAGTTTGCGAGACCCTTGGATCTCTGCCACCTGTCCTCCTCGGATGGATGGCTCAGATCCATTTTCCCCCTATTCACAAGGCTTAACCCTCATCTATCTCCCTAAAGATCTAACGACTGTTGGGATTTCTAGTTCATATCTGATGATTCAGATTGGTCCCGATGCTACGCCCTTTTCTAATTCTCTTTGGACGTGGAAAAATCAATGGTCCAGATGCTCTCATGGAGCCTGGGGGTCTACGACTCAGATCTCCTCGCTATTCACGAAGATAGAGGAAAAAGGGTTAAGGAAATTAACGCCCTCTCTCATTCCTTCAATTTAACGATCGTGAATGACAACAGGTTCCCCGACAGGATCTCATCCGTTGATCCATACTTATCCTTACGCTGCTACTACGGGATTTCAAGAGGGTCATTCCTCTTCGCCTAGGGTTGTTAAGACTTGTGTGTTCAAGTCCCTTTTCTAGGTCCTTTGTGAACCTTTCTAGAAAGGAAATCTCTGTGAAGAGATCTGTATCGGGTATCCCTGAGACAGATAAGGGAAAGCAACTTCCTAAGAACGGGTTGGGAACCTAAATTAGTTCAATCTAGGCACAAATAAGATTGCTTTATCCACACACGTCATGCATGATTTCCTCTGTTATGAACATATATCTATTCATTCTCATCAAACACTGCATAGACATTCTTACACAGAAATCATTCATAATTTGACAGTTCTATGATCATATACATATATACATCATTCTATAAATTTCAAGATACAATTATGTAAAACACTTATCCGAAAATAACACCAGAAATGGGGCAACTGCTGAGAGGGGTGCTTGTTTCCACCCAACAGTAGGCTCAACAACACCCAAGGGATTTACCACTAGCCACCCCCGAGCTAAGACCATGATGCTCTGAGATTGCGTCTCTCTGTCTGCCAGTGACCAGGAGCGAAGGTTGCAATCCTTCCTCTCTGTTATCACTCACTCTGCGTAATGCCAGAGCTCCCCTCGCGTCTGCCCCCTCAATCGCTTCTGCCATATGCCTTATCCTCTCACGAGGTTGCGTGTGGCACGATTACCCTCACGCTGGTCAGTCATGATGGTTCTACGGACAGGTGGTTCACCTCCCCATCCCTCATCAAGCCATCAACCTACCAGCCTGCAAGGCATTAAATTTCAGGGCCAGAGAGCCGCTTTTGGTTCTCTGAGCCAGTGGAGTCCAAATACGGTATTTAATTCTTGGTGGAAGTTGATGCCACGTTTTCAGGTGCCTTCCACCGCCATCGTGGTCTCTTTTTCTGCACATCCCCTCTCAGTAGTTCTGCAATAATTCAAAATATCATTCACATTCATTGACCTTTTCCTCAAGGTCCATTTACCTCACATATTCATACTTATGAGTCTGCCATAGTCCTTGACTAGTCCAGTTATATTTACAAACTGGGGGAAACAGGGTGTTACAATGAATTGTATATATTAGTAGTTTAGATTTGTTGATTAGTTTGTTTTATTTATTTAGATTAGTTTATTTAGAGTAGTTTTCTTTTGTTTTCTTAGGACTTAGATCGTCTAACGGAGCCTCTAAACCCACCAGGGAGGGTTATCCCAAACGTCTTGGGTTATTTAGACAACCCCGGACCGGATCCACTCTTCCATTTGACGAACGGTCAATTTTGCCCGTCAACACAGTCCAAAAAAATGAGCGCGCAATTTTTTTTTTAATGTTGTTTTTTTTGTTTTTTTATTTTATATTATTTATATATAATATAATTTATATATTATATAATATATATAATTTATAAATTATATATAATATATATAATATATAATATATTATAATATATATATAAATTATCATTGAAAAAGGATTCACATAATTTGGTTAACATAAAGAACAAGTAAATCTTCGGTTATTTTTAACAAAGGTTGTTTTAAATAGAACAAAAAAAAGTCACGACGCGAGGGTTTGGAAGAGATACAATGGCAGGATCATCCAAGCAAAGCCGCCATGAGTATGCATGGGGGCATGGATTCGGCTCCCCCCCCTCCATTCTTTGTTGATGATGCTTTCAAGAAGCTCATCAACAACCAAGGTAAGAAAATCCCCCCCTTTGAAGTCCCAAAATTCATCAAGAAATTAGATGCTATCCCAGAAATAACATTGCTAGAGGAACAGCCCATCAAGGTATCCCTGACATTAGCATAAAGAGGGTTAGTAGGCCATTTTATGGGGATATGGCCATCGACAAAAAATACAGATGATTAGATCCAGAGGAACTGGAGGCCCCAACTTCAACACAACGTAACCTGCTATCCAGTGGCAAGGGGCTTCTTCGTTTTTGAATTCATATCGAAAGAAGGAACTGGAGGCCCCAACTTCAACATAGCGTAACCTGCTATCTAGTGGCAAGGGGAATTCTTTGTTTTTGAATCTAGGCGTCCATCATACCCACCAACTGAAAGTTTTCATGTATATGTACAAAAAAAGGAAACAACTTCAAAATTGGTATTGTGCTTGGATCGCCCCTCATCATCAGGCTTCTTCGCTCTACATATATCTCTAAGGTTATATTCCTTAAAATATGTAATGGCATCTTTTTCATGATACCCTACTTCATTTTCCATTGTACTCCATCTCTTATTTTCCTTCTCTATGCTTATCTCTCCTATAGATTTCCATGATGGAGTGGAGTGTAGGAGAAGGGGGAACTTGAACCTTAGGCCAATCCAATTTATCTTAATATTATTTATAGTTTCCACATATAGCTATGATATATATAGGGTAGATTTTAGACCATGTGGGAAGTAAGGCTCTTCTCGCTTGAGTGCAGGGGTTAACTTCTCCCTCCTATTTTAGCATAATTGTAACACCCTACCCCTAGAGTTATTCATGGTGCTTTAGTATTGCATTATGGATTTCTTCCACTTCTCCTCTAGAACTAGAATAAATTCTACATCTGAATCCATTTGGGCGTAGTTTCTCAATAGATCTTTAGGCTTAGTTTTTTTATCCCTTACCCACAAGATAATGTTGATCTCCTCTTCTCTGTATATTTGGGCTTGCATGGGGATACATAAGGGTTGGGAGACCACTTCAATGGATGAGGAAAAACATTATTGTTTAGGTAGAATTCACAAATCAATTTTTTCTACAATTTGTTTCTACTTATCATGGCATTTGGTATAAATTTTAGTAAAGTCTCTTTGGTAATCCATTTGGAAGGGCACATATCCATCATTTTTTTGCAGTTGAAACTTATACAAATATTTTTCTCTCATGTACAATGTATAAGTTATAGAGGGATATTGAAATGACAACATCTCTTCTACAATTTATGTAGCCTTAGAAATCGAGCTATCAAAGATCAAAATATTTTCAAATCTTTTTTTAGTCTCATGTTTTTGCCTCTCTTATAACACTCTTAAGGTTAAATTTTGATTATTCGATTGCTTGATCATATCCATATGTTGCAATTTTAAAATATGATATTTTTATCATAGATTGGAAATTACTTTCTCATGCTATGCTAATGGGATAACTACTTCTCTATTGTATTCAACTATAGTTCTTCACTTCATGATTTATACCTTCACTTCCATGAGTATATATAGTAATTCATATGTACTTGTCCCAACAATTCCCATACTAGTAATATCTTAGGTATCTTCCATGCTTGGTGTAGGGGTAGGTGAATGAGTTCTTTCTTTCTTGGATACATGGGCTCTTGTCCTAGATCTTGGATTATTTATTTTTATATTTCTTACCACTATTCTTCTTTTCTGATCCAGAGGATGGGGGTTTATATGGGATGATCCCCCTATATCCAATAATGTGGTAGAAATATATTCAACTATATCCTTAATTTCTATACATTGAATCCCATGTTCTCTTTGCTCTATTCTCTTCACTATTGTTCTCTTCTTTTTAGTGCTAGTGCCAACCTTTTCCACATTCATTTTTCTTTCTTATCTCTAATGTAGGGTATGTGTCCATATCTCTAATAATTTATAGGGTTGTAAACTATTCATCACTCAACAATAAGATTCTATATCATGAAACTGTGTGTGGGTGTCTTTATAATTGATCACAAATGAGTAGTTTTACAATCCCATGATGGGATTAGGCTAATGGTTTCCCTCCTTGTATTTTGTATCATCTCTTTGAGGCACTAGATAAAAATGTGGAACACTTATATGTTTTCTTTACATATCATATGTGAGTAATACCTTGATTTATATAATAATATGATGGACCCCTAGATTACCATTTTTTCCCCATCCTATTGCCATGTATTATTAATGTATTTTCCTCAAAGACCTAAGACTTTCCTAAGAACTCTTGTTTTAATTGACAAGGTGATAACAAGTGTACAAATTACATTCTATAAATTGTGAACATATGATATGATGACAAACACTTAGGAGACTTAATTGATCACGTGCCATTCATGTATACCCACTGTCACATGTGATGGAACCTACCACCGATGATGCCCCAAGTTACTGCAAATGTCTCTAAATCCACTTCCCAAAATAATGAGTTGAATTTTATAGGAATATATTCTCTAAAAGGAAGGCATTGAGGTATCTATCATCAATTGGTGCRAAATAAGATTAGGAACATGAATTGAGGTCTTGGACAATAACTTTGAGAGAAAAAACCACTAAGTACAACTTGGCACTGGGAAGGTTGATATGGATGGTAAAGATATTTGAGAAATGTTCAACGCAAGCTAAAAACTTCCCTTTAACATAAGCATGACCTAATGATGACCTAGGAAACAATCGACACCAAAAGGGACCAATTATATACACCAATAATTCAAGATACATTGAAGGGTGTTCCATAAAGACTAGAAGAATAACCAATCATAGAAGTGAAAACTCAAAATCATGGTGTTATCTCCTAAAATAAACTTGTCATTTTATTTGATTTTTAGGTGATAACATAGTCATGAATAAGTGTCATTTTTAATTGTTTGTGGTTTATGGTCTCCAAGCAAAGGGAATAAGTGAGAAATTCCAAAATAAATCGATTTGTTGTTTATGTCTTTCAAAAATCAAAGAAAAGTCTTTTCGGTGGCTAACCATTGTTTTGAAGTTGAGAAGGAGCCACTAAAAATTCAAGCTTCCGGTGGAAAATGCAACTTTTGGAAACAAGAAGGAGCCACCGAAAAGTCAAGCTTCTGGTGGCAAATGTGACTTTTGGAAACAAGAAGGAGCCACCGAAAAGTCAAGCTTACGACGACAAATGTGACTTTTGGAAACAAGAAGGAGCCACCAAAAGTACAGAAGCGGTTTTGGGCACCTCCTCTTCAGGAGTTTGAAAGAGAAAAGGAAGTAAAGACGTCATAAAGGGAGGATGACCATTTTTATGGGAGATTGGCGTGCTTACATTACCTTATCATTGGTTATGGAATAATCATTCTGAATTTAGTTTTACAACTTGTGTGAAGGTGTGATGTCCTATCAGTCCCGAGGGTTATCCAATCATTATTAGATTTCATCTTCTCATTGCCGGATCTTGTCTACATCATCATTATGGTCATCATTCAAATTAAAATTCCATGATTTTTGAATGCCTATAAACAATATTTCTCCTCCACCAGTAGATCATACAGAGTTTATTCTTCATCTCCAGCAGGTTCTTTCGATTGGTAATTTCTCTGTTTTAGGTTTCTACAGGTTATCTTGTGTTTTTCAGATGGGTAAGAAACGAGGTGGTCCACCTCTCAGGAAGGAATTAGACAACATTCAATATTTACAAGCTCATCTAAAGATTCATCAGTATTTATCAGATGCAAGCTGTCTCACTTATGTGGAAAAGCTACAAGAGGTTACCACCAGGGTATCACAGAAGCCTTTGCAAAATATTATGATGGAGACAAAGCCACAGTTGGCCCTTTGGAGATACAAGTTGATGAAGCAGACATAGCCTCTGCTACAGACATTCCAAGAATAGGACAAAAATAGTTCAAAACCACAATCACCAAGAATATGGAGTTTATACCTTATTTAAAGCCTGAATTCCAAGACCCCATTTGGAATAGGGATATCCCCATTTCTCATCTAGAGGAGAAGTGGAAAACTCTTCTCAAAGCCATACAAGTGTATATAACTACAGAGGGAAGGTATGATAGGGCCATGTTATACCACTTCAAACTTATGAACCACTTTACAAGAAAGGTTCCTCTTAATCTACCATATTATTTTCACAAGATCTTGACAAAGATGTCACACAAGGTCCAAGATGAACCTGACCATATACAAAACACCTTGTTTCATTTTGGTTTGATCAAAATGATTCTTGTATAATAATTGAGGAAGAAAGAAAGAACATGGGAACACTTCATGTTTTGGGGAGGTTTTGAGTTAGACACTCAACCTGATAAATGCAAGAGGAAATCAAGAAAAAAGCTACCAACTCCTCAGAGCAGTCTAAGGAGGAGGAGAGCCATCACCCTTGACCTCTCAGAAGAACTAAAATCCAGCTCAAAAGTCAAGAAGGCAAATAAGAAATTGGTTTTCAACGAAGCTGCAGAGCAAGATTCAACTCAGCATACCAAGCAAGCAAAAAGAAGAGGTCCCTACTGATCAGAAAATAGAATTTTCTATGGAGCAAGCACCATAAACTGAGAGGTTCACAGGTTATGAGGAAGGAGAAACATCAAGTAAGAGAAATCTAGAAAATCACAGAAGATTAAGAAACTCAAAGAGAAAATAACACAACAGGAAGTGATAGAGAGGGTGATAAAGGCCAAATACGAGACTCTATCAAATAATTTTGCAGAAACCAGTGCAGCCTTGGAAACATTGGCACTGGAAAGTGTAAAGGAAAAGAAGAAGAAGAAGAGGATCATAAAGGATAATCACCAACTATTTTGGTTTGCTAAGCATTTGAAGAAAAAGATCAAAAAGTTGAAGGCTAAAATAGCTACACACCCAGATTTGCATGTCCTTACAGAGGTTGCTCAAGATTTGCAAGTGGATCAGTCCAAATAATCAAGGAAAATACTCATTTTTGAAGTTTTTATCTTTTTAACAAACACAGGCTTTTCGATGGCATAATCAGCATAACAACACATAGTTAGCCATCGAAAATCAGGGCTTTCGGCAGCTAACTTGCATTTTTCATCGAAAAAGAGCCGCTGAAACTGTTGGAAATAGATTTTGAAGATCTGGCGCTCAAGAAAAGGGGATTTTAGGTGATGAAGCATAAATTAATCTCAAACAAATTGCTTCATACATGTTGGCATCTTGTTTCAGAGTTTTGAGGCATTAAATAAGGTAGCTAGGTTGATGATTAGCCTATCATTATTGAAGACTGCTTACAGCTGTTGAGGAACATATCCAGCTGTTGAAGAAAGACACCATCCTTGTCATCATACATTAGGACCTTCATGCATCTTTCGAAGACTTATAGGATTGAAGACAAATTAAATTCTAGAAATGGACTAGATCCATACTTTTTGAAAGATTTTTTGTAACAGTTTTCTATTATTAGTATTTCAAATCCAATTTCCCAGGATCTAAAACTTCTTGTAAAGGCTATAAATCCTATCAATTTTATAGACTGATGGTTTGATTCTGGAGACTATACTATGTTTTTTTTTGTACTGAGATCTTTTATATAATACAGATCACAAGTTCCTTTCACTGTTAATGTCAGATTGTCATCTTCTCTCTTTTCCTTTGTTTTGAATGATTATTGTTATCTAAGTTTGTCTAGTTGCAAATGACTGTCATCTCATTGGTAAACTCATAAACATTGATTTAACATTGATTGGTCACAGGTTTATATTCATGTTTCCTCCTCTGTCGTCTCATTGGTCAACTCATAAACATTGATTGGTCACAGGGTTATATTCGTGTTTTCTCCTCTGTCATTAAATCTCAACTGCCAATACATGTTTTAAATTTATTTAGAACAATCACAAAGTTCATTGTAGATTTCTCTCTTGGGCATGGCAGTTGGGTGTTCTTCATTCATACAGACGCTTGGATACACCTCACGAACTAACAAAGATGTTAGCTTCTTTGTTTTTCTAGTTTCTTTCATTTACATATTATTGAAACCAAAATGTTTAGATTAGCTTTTGACTACCTATATATCTTTGTTTCATAGTTTATTAAATTCAAGATTAGTTAGATTTATAAAGAGAAAACAAAAATAATATTTGTATGTGCTTTCTTTATCTTCTTCTCGAAACAAAACTATTTATATTGATTTAGTAAGTTTTAATTAAAACTTGCAATTTGTAAATGATTATTGTTATCTAAGTTTGTGTAGATGCAAATGACTGTCATCTCATTGGTCAACTCATAAACATTGATTTAACAAGTAATCTGTGCTATCTTTATTCATCCCATCACATATGTGTTATGGTTGATAGATATAGACTTTCTTCACCCACCAGTTCAATTACTTATTTGATTATTGACTTTTGAAACATTTTAAGTTACCAGGCTTCTTCAAGTTACAAACTGAGAAGGACTCCTAGAGAGATAACACATGGTACATCTCCCATGACAATACTAAAACCCAATTGAATCAAAATAGTTTATTTTTTCAAGGGAAACAAAACTTACAGATGCCACCTAATTACTAAATCATAGAGATATAAATTACACCACCCCCCTGCTTTTCTTTTTTATGTCTTTTTATTATTTTGTCTTTTTCATATTACATAAATATTTAAAAAGAATAAAAAATGATAGAATTTAGTGAAGGAGATAAAGCCTCATGATCCCAATGATCACATGCTTCCAACATTCTGATATAATGATCATTTTGTGAAAACTGTCATGAAGGGTGACGACTAATACTAGGGGCAACTTTCGATGACTCCACTAAATTAGGGTTTATGGTTCTAAGGATTATGTTCACTTGATTTCACTTTTTTCTTTTGTTTCCAAGAGATACTTATAGTTGGAAATGATAGGAATAGAAGTTATTATCCTCCTCAATGCAAGACAGACAACTGGAATTTGGATCAAGGGCATTTCCCCCGAACCCCCTGAAAGATGGGGGATGGCAATGATGAGTCAAATTTCAATTATGCTATAAACTTCATTTTTCATGAGCTTCTCTTGGTTTCGAGAATAGTTCATTCTCTACTAAACAGGGTCAACCACGTGAAGGTGGAATCTCTAATTATGCCCCCCCTGCACATCACTCTCAATTTCCCCAATACTCAATCTATCTAGATTCAACAACTATAATTAAAAACGACACTAAGATTACATGAAAGACAAAAAACATAAGAGATCTATAGTACAAATCACTCACCAAATGTAGGAATATCATTGATCTTCTTCTTCATCCAACTCATCATATTTTGTATCATCATCTGGTATTTCATAATCATTGTCGAATGGATTGGCCATATCAACATCATCATTAGTACTGTCATAATTTTTTATAATATCATCATCATATATAACGTCATCGAGAACATTATCATCTACATCATATGGTTGATCAACTTCTTCAAATTCGTCATCTGAAGATACATGGTCTACCTCCTCATGTTCCTCTGTATCACCTTCTAGTTCTTGAATATCATCTTCTTCTGGTACATTATACTTTACATGCCTTCCTCTTGGATCATATCTAACAACAAACGACCAACCTAGTTTACTGCAAACCTCACAATAGAATACCTGCTCACATTGCCTGGGAAGAACATAACTTTCTAGACCTGGCTCAAATTTCCTTGTATTAACCATGGTAAAACCATTGTCATGCTGAATAACAGTTCTTTCAGGATCACGTTCATTTATCTGTAAACGATACCATTTAACCTCAGACAGAATTATCTTGAAGGATTTGAAGTCACACTCAATTATATCATCCAAATATCCATAATATCTATTTTTTGTTAGTCTTGGATGTTTGTCACTTCTAGAAGAAACATTAGTGAC
>JZKD02S0275979.1:875802-894531 GCA_000966675.3 Picea glauca | reverse complement strand
TCTTACAAAAACTATAATTTTTCTTTCTGGGATACGTCAGAGCCTTGCCACATTGAATTTTTTTCTTAAATGTTTACAGTGCATTTCTGACAGACTTAAATGTTTACCTAATAGGCTTGGTAGTGTTGAATGGTTACTTAACAGGCTTGTTGCAAGACATTTTCTTCTGTTTTTAAAAATTTTATGCTCCAGCGGCGTTGCTGGTTCAGTGGTCCATGCTTGCTTTGTGCATGCCATTGATTTCTTATTTGCATGTTGTTGTTGTTCTTGTGTGCCTATTCGTGTTGTTGCAGTTTGGACATTTGGGTTTCTGCAATCACGATTGAAACAACATCCTTCCTGGGGGGGTGGTTGTTGCTTGCTTCTTTCTTCGATGTATGTTGTTTATTGTTGCTTGATTCGACTTTGCAAGGTATCAGTCTTGCACCTCCAGTTGGGCCTTTTAGTGCTTCTTAGTTGGGTTCTTGTTTGGTGCTTGTTCTTGTTTGGCCAGGGTTTGAAAATGTTGGGATGCTGCATCTGCAGTTGGATCTTTGGTCGCATTTTGTTCTGCACTGCAGTTTGCATAGAATACTATTAAGATAAAATAGCATACTAAAGAATTGCAGGCGATGTAAATTGCATCTGTTACGCGTTGAAGCAAAGTTTGTTAGCCTCAAAATATATTTCATGGTTGCCGATGCTTTTTACTTGGATTCTGTGTTACTATGATTTTATAGTTATGACAATGGCTTTTGTTGTGTGGGAGATATAGTTGTTCTCTCCCTTTTACTTTCCTGTTGTAAACTACGTTTGACTTTAGTTTTTCACGTTTATGTAGTCATTTTGAGTGACCGCCATTCAGTTGCATAGTTGGCCACTTTTATGGATGCAACTTCGCGAATAGGTTCTATCAGACTATGACAAGTCGTGTTCGGTGTATACATTAGCTTTCTCGAATTAGTTTTCTTTAAAATAATCCTGGGCGGAAGAGAATGCAATTTATGAAATTATAGGTTTCCTAGACCGCAGAGTTGTCATCCCATACTTAGCCAGTTTTTTCCTCGCGGGTTGATGGGGTAGGTGGTTGAAAATTGACAATCGGAGAGTTCTGTGATATACAAATTGAAAATTGGTTAGCAGCGAGAGTTTTGCGATCATTCTGACCTACTGCAATTGGGTTCCATACTTATCCAGTATTATGGACGTGCCTTTGCGGATAGGTTGTATTGAACTATGGTGTATACATTAGCATTTCCGAATTAGTTTTCTTTAACATTAGGGATCCTGGACAAAAAACATTGAAATTTATCAAATTATAGGTTTCCTGGACATCATAGATTAAACATAGGAAATATGTAATTTTATAGATTATATATATACAGCCTGCATGGAGCCATCATCCCATACTTAATCAGTTTTTGCATCGCATGCTGTCAGGGTAGGCGACTGAAAATTTACAATCAGAGACTTCGGCAATACAGAAATTGACAATCGGACTTGTAGACTATTTGAATTTGAAGGCCGTCATGTCCAAAAAAGTTAACATTGTCGAAATAGTTTACTTTACGCGCGTTTTACATATCCTGGTGGACAAAAAACACAAAAAAAAATAGTGAGCATTTTTTGGTTCGTGGGTGCGTGGGATGGTGGGCTCTAGGTTCGTTCCATGTTGTTTCGTGTCCTACAAATAGCACGGACAGCTCCGCGATATACAAAATGAAAATTGGGTTTGCGCACTATTTGAATTTCAAGGGCTCCTGCAAAACAACTATCATTCTCGAATTACTTTTCTTTGCATGTGTTTTACATATGCTCATGAACAAAAAACATAACAATAGTAGTAACGTCTGTTACATAGGGATCCATCCCTGTTACCTTCTGTGCTTCCCAATACACATTAAATATGTTTTGAAAAGTTAGAACTGAGCAAACAGGTTTGAAAAGATGGGCTTTCATAACTAGAAAGCTCTAGGACATCTCTAATTAAAATGAATAGATAGGCAAATATTATGGGATCTGGTAATTTGTTTTTGCCTGCATTTAAAATTTGCGAAATTATTATTATTATTATTATTTTCCTTGTGCAACTTTAATTTTGTTCAAAGCTTCAGCATAGTTCACGAACGTGTCAGAGAAAGAGACCTTGATGTCATGTCCCTCTTCAATATTGTGCATTTCAAAATGATGGGCTTTAATAACTGGAGCACATCTCCCATTAAAATGAATAGACAGGCGAATATTATGGGATCTGGTAATTTCTTTTTGCCTACATTTTGAATTTGCGAAATACTTTTTATTTTATTTTTTTCTTATGCAGTTTTAGTTTTCTTAAAAGCTTCAGCAAAGTTCACGAACGTGTTACCCATAGAGGTGTTGATGTCATGTACCTCTTTAATAATATGCATATCTTAGATGTCATATTTCAGAATCTGCTCGGATATGGGAATTTTAATACGTGTTGGTAGTCACTATTGAGCGTACATATTCAAAAGGATTGCCATTAATAAGTGAAAATATCGAGAACATCTGTCATTAAAACGAATCAACACAAAATCTATGGCAGACCATCCAGCCTTGCTTTTAAATACTTATTGCCATTTCTCTCTATGATCAAAGAGTTGCACTTTAGGGTGCCTTCGTTCTAATGTTCCTGGTCATGCACATGTAAGACAACTTAGAGATGTGATTGAAGAGAAGATGAAAGAATAGAGCCTGGTTTTATGTGACATGAGCTTTGAGTAAAAATAAAACTCTGTTATACAAAGAGAAACTCAGAGAGGACCAAAAAAACAGAACAAGTATATTCTGGTTGGTGTTCTCCCTGTGTTCGATGCTTTGGCTCATTGACAATGCTGGTTGAAGATTTGTTGGTTGAACTTCTTTGTTTTATTGCTGGGAATTGTAATGGATTTTGAGGTCGGGTGCAAAATAATTCTTTGTTTAAGTATATATCTTCTTCCAACAACACAGATTTGGAAAGTGTATCGAGTTGTACAGATTTCTCAAGTATTTGTCTACCTCGAAGGCGGGTAGCAGAAACTATATGGGTGGATAAAATGACATATTATCACTGCAAAAGTTTTTATTTCATAGTATGGTGACCTGCATGTGGGTTTGGTAGCCAACTTGACAGAAAGCTATGTTCTTTGTGAAAGTTCAGAGAGGACCAAAAAAACAGAACAAGTATGTTTTGGTTGGTGTTCTCCCTGTGTTCGATTCTTTGGCTCGTTGAAAATGTTGGCTGGAGATTTGTTGGTTGAACTTATTTGTTTTATTGCTGGGAATTGTAATGGATTTTGAGGTCGGGTGCAAAATAATTCTTCGTTTAAGTATATATCTTCTTCCAACAACACAGATTTGGAAAGTGTATCGAGTTGTACAGATTGCTCAAGTATTTGTCTACCTTGGAGGCGGGTAGCAGACATTGTATGGGTGGATAAAATGACATATTATCACTGCAAAAGTTTTTATTTCATAGTATGGTGACCTGCATGTGGGTTTGGTAGCCAACTTGATAGAAAGCTATGTTCTTTTTGAAAGTTTGTTCGGTTTCCTCTGGATGTAGTTGCAGACTCTACATATTTGGCATCACCTATGAACATTCCATATCTTTCTTTGGGCCGCCATATGTCCATAGCTATGAAGAAAGATATATTCTAATGCCATCTGTAGCATTTGATACACTTGCCACACCTGTTCTGGTGCATTTTGCAGCATTTGATGCACTTGCCACACCTCTATTGCCCGAAGAAGTTATGTATCTCAACATAGTTTCTTTTTGCATCTAGGTTGGACATTCCTTCCAATTTACTGTAATAAAGAAAAGAAGTTCCACATACAAATCCTCAAGCAGGCTTCTCAAACAAATAGATGATTGAATATAGGGAGAATACTAGTGACTACATACTTGAATTATTTTATGCTTCTTTAGTTGTTGTGACATAGAACGACTCCTTCCACTTTAAAATTGGCTTGAATGGAATTTAAGTTGTCTCGAATGTCAAGGGTCAGGAACATTGCAAGCAAAGCACCTTAAACCCCAACTTTTCGACAGTAGAGGGAAATTAATACTTGAGAAAGAATGGAATGTTGAATAAACAGGCATTGCAAGAAGGCCATGTCTAGAAGAGAGAAGATATTCAAAAAAGTGGGATAGATGTACTTGGCAGCACCGATTAAGTACAAAACTATGAAGAAGCTTCATCAATGTACATATTTTAAATTGGTCGACGGCAGGCAAAATCACAATCGTTGTTGAAAATAGCCTCGACTCTATTTTGTAACCCACCTTATTTGAATATAGAATAATTTTGGTTTATTTTTTAATAGTATTTTCCAATTTCTAGTATTTGTTTTAATTGTATTTTCTACCTTCTTCCCTTGTGTGGTTAAACATGAAACATAAGGTTTTGTTTCTGCTGCCCAGTACTTCAATCTAAATAAAACCTGCCCTGTTCTTTGTTTACATTTTACATGTAAGAATAATTTTTCATAGGCCATACTTATGTGGCGGCGGCCCTGTATTTAAAGAAAGAAATTGGAGGACCCGTGTTGCTCCCATTCTTTGGGTTCCATGAATATAATTAATAATGAGTAACGACAAGGCGACTGAACTTTCGACGCAATGTTCCTGTGAAGTTTGTTGGATATATTGCAGCTTCTTCTATTTGATAATATCTGTGCATATACACTAATATCAATAGCATTGGAATAAATACAAAAAAACTTCCTCTTCGGCAAAGATTAGGCAATTATGTTTGGGTTTGTGGTATTCAACAACTATGTCCATTGTTCCATCATATACATATTCCATCCTAAGAACTTTCGTAATCTGCAATTTATGCTTTAATTACTTAAAAGTCACACCAAATTTTGATTGCATTTAATTTAGTTTAGATATTGATGTTTATGGAGAGCCGGCATTTGCTGATCTCATTGCAATGAATACAAGACAAATAGATGATAAGGAGTTTATGTCATTGAGACCACAATGCAAATTCATGTTTCTTGTTGCGCTATGTACATGTTGCAGTCTAAATTTTGGAGGTTCCAGCGAAATTTGCAAGCCGAGAAGCATCTTGCATATTGGGAGATCACTTGCATTTGAAACAACCAATCCATTAATATATATTACTATGAATACTATTCATATAAATATGAAAACTTTGTTCATTGATAGATGCTAGTATGAAAAATATTGAAATAGATATCATAACTGTGTGTTGCCCAATACTTGCCTAGTTATCTAGGCACCAGGCCCCGGGTTTGCGGTACCTAGCACCTATGTCCCCTATTTCGGCATATACATGTTGTAGTGAAACAACGTCAATGATTTGTTCCTTTCCATACTTGGCCAATTTTATGCCCTCCGCTGCGGGGCCGATGCTTGCGAACTCAGCTGCTTATCGTTCCGCAATATAGATCTTGCACTAAAAAGATCTGTGATCTACAATTTCACCATGAGTTCCTCGTACACATTGACTTCGTTCAAAGTATCTGTTGTTTCTTTCCATCCCTAGCAACTTCACATCCTTCTTGATATACATCAAGAATGCTCTTACTAGTGACAAGTGGAGAAAGTGGTACGAAAGATACCTCTGTCATATGCAATTCATGCTTTAACATCTTCATCTATATCCTCGCACGACGGATCCGAATGAGCACTGTTCCTTTCCATACTTAGCCAATTTTATGCCCGCCACTGCGGGGCCGGTGCTTACGAACCCTGATGTTCTTTTGTGAGATACTTAGTTCTTTTTCCCTTCTCTTGTTCCCATATATTATCTACAATTCCACTGCCAACACCTATGTCCTTTTTCCCTTATTTTCTTCCCATGTATTATGGGACTATAAAATATGGACATGATATTCTATAAAGCACGCACAAATTCCACATTCCATACCTAGCGACATTTTCGATCGCAGGTTCTCAGGCGCACAGGCGAGCCCAAAAATGGGGCTCCATTGTTTCGTAGCCTACAAATAACACCTAGAATTCCGTGATATACAAATTGACAAGCGAATCTGCGGACTGGTTGAGTCAACATTGCACTTCTATTATTCTGTGTCCTCTAAACAACACTCCGAGTTCCGTGATATAGAAATTGACACACAGAATGCAGAAATGGTGGACTGCATATTGCCATTGTTTACGGATGCCAATCCCTGTGAAGTATCTAATAGTATCTAAAAATTTATTTAGAATACTAAATTAGCACTTATTAGTGACAACTGGACACAGAGGTACAAAACAGTTGGAATTGCAGTCTTCACAATATACAAATTGACTACCGGACATCGTCCGCTCTTTCGTCTTACAGATTATGCATTCAAATGTTCGGAGAAATACAATTAGAAGGTTTAGGCCTCGCCTCCTCTACGGATACCTTCTCAGCTTGTTTTGGATCCTCCTTTTGGCGGGTTCACGAAATATGCAGCTCCAACATTGGCGGGTTGGCATATCTTTATTTCCATCTATACAATCAGACGACAAATCCAACCGACTGTTGTTGCTTTCGATACTTGGCCAATTTTATGTCCACGGTTGTTGTGTTGGGACCAATTTTAGTTCCATTTATATCCTCGCATGGATAATTGAACTGAGAGTTGTTCCTTTTCATACCTGCTGACATTTCTGATCACGGGTTCTCAGGTAGGCGGGCTCAAAATTGGCCCTCCATTGTTGCGTGTGTTACAAATAGCACCTAAAATTTCATGATATACAAATTGAGAAGCGGAGTTGTGGACTGGCTGACTCGACATTGCACTTCTATTGTTCCATGTCCTCTAAATAGTCCTTCAATTTCCGCGATATACAAATTCACACACGGAATGCAAGGCTAGTGGGGTGGAGATTTCCATTGGTTACAGATACTAATCCCTATGAAGTATTTAACAAAATCTAAAATATTATTTTCAATACTAAATTACCTCTTAGTATTGACAACTGGACACAGGTGCAGGTCCAACATCATCCTCTCTTCCGACATCATCCGCTCTTCCGTGTTACAAATTATGCATTCAAATTATTTACTCTGGTCCTCCGCAATATACAAATTGACTATCGGGTTCACATATTGTATTCAAAATTTCCCTGATCTACAATTCCACCGCTGACTCCTATCTCCTTTTTCCCTTTCTTCTTCCCCTGTATTATGGCTCTCATTATCTCCATGTACATAATCAGACCTTAGGCAATTTTATGTCCATGGCTATTGGGTTGGAAATCTACAATTCTATCGCATGCTTCTCGAACTCCCAAGCTTCACTGTACCACGATTGACAAATGTGCTTCCTAATATACATTTTCTATGCTCTTACTAATGACTTTTACAAGTGACAGTTGCACACAACAATACGAAATAGTTCGCATCCAACCATTCGCAACATAAAAATTAACTACCGGGTTCCGACATCGTCCCCTCTTCCGTGTTACAGATTGTGCATTCAAATGTTCCGAATAATACAATTTGACCATCCAGACCTCTGACCCTATTTTGGATCCTCCTATTCACGGATTCTTGAAATCTCAAATTCTTAGTCAGTGTTTCAGGTTAGCGCATTCGAAGTCTGCTGCTTCTTCTTCCTTGATATGCATATTGCACTCAAAATTTTCATGATTTACATTTCCATCGCGGACTCCTTGGTCCTTTTTCCCTTTTCTTCTTCCCTTGTATTATCGCTTTGTGGTTATATACATAGTTGCCTTTCTATAAACACGGGTTCCAACATTGGCAGGTTGAGATATCTTTATCTCCATCTATATAATCACATGACTCCTCCGACCAACCGCTATTGCTCTCCATACTTAGCCAATTTTATCGCCACGGTGTGAAGGTTATGCGTATTACAATCAAAAAGTTTCAAGACATACAATTTGACCCTGGTGCCCTCACCTTCAATAGTTGTACCTTGCAACCCTATTTTGTAACGGTTTTTTTCCCCTGCCCACAGCCTCCGTACTTTCTTTCTATGCAATTAGAAACCTTTTATGCTAACAGGTCACCATGCAGGAACTGTCAGCATTGTCATTAATGGGTGAAAAACTCGAGGAGATATCCCATTATTACGCATTAAACCAAGATGTGCGGAAACTTATTTTGTCCCTTCCAATTGTTCATCTCCAACACGCGTCGTCTTGTTGGGCTGCTCAAGAAATCTGCAATTCTAAATATCTCATTGCAATATCCACCATGTTCGCATTTCTATATATGCAATTAGTAGTGTTTAATGTTAACAATGCATCATGCAACAGTCGTCCAAATTTCCATTAATCAACGAAAGTCTCAAGGACATCTCCCATTCACATGCTTTTGACCAAAATTTGCGCGGGGTTATATTAGCCCTTCCAACCTTTCATTTCATTCATCATCTGGAACAAATAAATGTCTTTGTAGACCTATGGCAGTGGGTCAAAAACATTTTTTTGGAGATACAGTAAATATGTTCGCAGAAGAGGAACAAAGGTTCCAGTGGTCCAGGGCATACTTTTACTATTCATCTCATTCCTTCCAGAATGAAGTGATTTGGACCTCCAGAATGGCTCGTGTAGGCTACATCCTTGAGGTTTTTATTGTAAGGAGGTGGTCTCTTGGTCTGCCAAAAAATATATTCCAGGCCAAAGAATTATTCCACTGCGCGACCATTCTCCTGTTTCTTTGTCACCTCAGCTCTTCTGCGAAATGTTGAAATTGTCGAAACCAACATTAACGTTCAGAGAAAAGACTACATTTTGTTTCTAGAAAAACATCATAACGGGTTGGACATGTTAGCCAACTTCCTCGAATACCCGAAAACAATTCCTGAAGATATCACAAGGTTCCAAGTAAGTTCCTTTAGAAATCCATTCAGGAAAATTGCTTGGTTGTTTACAAGAATAATGGGACAGGTATCCACATCAAGCATTTCCCATATAATTATTTGTATTTTGTATTTCACAGTCAAGGAACAATACATTTTCGATTGGGGAAATCTAATCTCCATTGAACTCTATTCCCAGTTGTCACGATTCAAAGAATCGAATAAATTTTATATGTCATCCTACTTGATTTTTGCAATTGTGTATTGTTGCCCATTTCCAAAACTTTCTATTTCCAATAAAATAAATTGTGAATTCAACCCAGTAACATTCTGGCACGACGCCCTGTGGAGACACAAGGCCTACCATTTTTTTTTATGAAGTTTTTAATGGATTTGTCTCAGTTTTCAAAGATTTATTGTTAGGCAAGGATGCTCTGCGGATGTATGGCCACACAAGCAAGTTTTTGAACAAGAAGGGCACACTTGAGCAAAAGGAAAATCACAGTCTCCTCATGGTCTTTATATCTAAGGAAAATCCTGCCTTCCTTCCATGCCACATCACAGACAAGATGTTTGTTGCAGAAATAGCAAGGTAATACAACCACTGGTTGCATTTTTTCCATGACAAGAAAAAAAAATAGTTCATTCCTCTTCCTTGGAAAGTCGAAGACTTCGTGTGCAGAAACATCAACAAGATTGACGAGTTTGCCACCCATTTCAAGAAATTGAACCTAACGTACGCTGAAAGTATAAAAGGGTTTGACCCCAATGGCATTTTTGGAGAACATTTACTGGGTGTTGGCTTTAACACCTCTTTTATCCATAGACACCTGACCCAAGACAGGGACAATGTCGACAACAATCCTTCTTCTGCCCATTGCAACGCAAAGACATTGCTAAGCACAACTGAATTGTACAGACAACATGGTAAATTATCCGGTGAGAAGAGTACCCAGCCCCTTTCCAGCACTCCCAAGAGCATGACACCACGAAGCGTTGCTTCAATGATCCATCCCAGTAAGAAAGAAACCCATAAATCTTCGAACGGAGGAGGAGGTAAGAACCCTCCTCGCATAAATATTGATAGTTCTCACAAAGTTCCACTGACAAAGAAGAGAAAAAACAATGCAAGGCACGCGAAGGAACCCGAAATTGACAGTGGAAAACTACAAACTGAAATTGAAGCTGAGCAGATGCAAAAAATTGGGTCGTTCGCGGTGGACATCTCTGACACCAAATTTTTTGACATAGATGAATCCTTCGTAATCCAGAGCGCTATTTTTGACAGCCAATCTAAAAGTATGGTCATTGAAATGAGAGACGTAACAAACAGGAAAGGCAAATCTCGAATAGAGATTGAATTTATCCAAATGACCCTGTCCAAAATCTACTCGTTTCACCAGGTAACCAGTGACGTTCTTTGTGATACCATTAGAGGAATGGAGAAAAATTATGCCAATCTGAAACACCTCCTCAACGAATTTGAACAGGCTTTCATTGCAACACCAAAATTTGCCAGTCCTTTGGCAAAAATCATGCCTTCTACCACTGCAACGAAGATGAAAGTATCCTCTACCCTCCTTGCATGCTCCAGAGCCCTTGTAGAGAACAACATCAACAAAAGAATGCAGCTAGTTACTGAAGCCTAGGAAACATCGCAAAATTTAGTTTCCTTCAAAAAGAAGGCCGATGATTTGCTTGAACATTTGGAGGAAAATTTTAAAAATGAACAACTTTTCTGTCATCAGGTGCTAGACCCTTTTGCCAACTATGCCCTGAACACATTGGAACTAAAAATAAGACAGGAGAAACTCCCCTCCCCAAAGCACACCAAAAAAGTAAAAGCATGCTGGCAAAAAAAAATTGAGAACCTGCACCTCATTGTCAAATCATGTAAACAAGTCATATTAGAAAAGGAAAATTTATTCACAAACCTGCTCCAGATGGACTTAGTCGGAACTACCAACGAGGTTCAAGATCCAAACTTAATTCTCAAATCCTTGTCAGTTACCAAAGAAGCATTCCAGAAACAAGTTGATATTTTAAAGGGGTTGTCTTTCGAAAAGTTTTACGCCATACTTGAACATCGTCTAGATGAGCATGAGCGTTGGGTACTAGACTATGCCTCACATAATGAAGAAATTGAACAAAGTCTGCACATTATTTCAATGGATCTAAGGAAATTAGAAAACAACATTTACGACATAGAGATCTGGGATGAAATCAACACAATCCCCATGAAAAGATACATCGAAGAATGGTTCCAACTCCGAATGGAAAGCCTCGTCTAGGAAGGGCAACAACCGATCAATAGGATTCCACTGCCCATCGACGACGGCAACAAAAACACATCGACTTCATAGTAAGTCTATACCGCCATCTTGTTTTGTTTACCATTCCAGTTTAAGTTTATGTTGTCATCTTTTTTTCTTTATCAATCCACTTATGTCCTCTTTAAATAGAAAACTGTAACCAAAGACTCATAAGTTCCAATTTCTTATTTTTAGGTCTTCCTCTCTACCATCGCACACTTCTTTTGACATTCCTAATTCTTGTACTTATTTCTTTTTATGGTCCGCGGGAGCCCCAATCCCAGTCTATATGACAAACGCATTTAAATTTCCACAAACATGTAACAAACATTATTATTTTTTGTTATATTTAAAAGAAAATTGATTCGAAAATGTCCTTATTGTATACTAAACTTTGGGTTTCCATGAACCTTCTTGTTTGTTCCAAAGAAAACTAATTCTGATATGCTACATTTCTTGTCTCCTATTGTATGCTAATTTTTGGGTCTTCGACGACGTTGATGGTTTAAATGTTGATGTAATTTCTTGATATATGTAACAACCATTATTTATTTTATAATAAGTTTCTATAGTTCGCAAGCCCGCTTCTCAATTTGTATATCGCGGAACTGTCGATGGTTTTTGTAGGACACAAAACAACAGAGACCCATTTTTGAAACCGCCAGCCCGACAACTCGCGATCCAAAGACTTGCTAATTATGAAATGAGCAGTCCGTCCATGCTCTATAAAACATGTGCAAAGAAAACTAATTCGGCAATGCTATATCTTTTTTTTCCAAAAAAAAACCTTAGTTTTAAAACAAAGTAATTCAGTGCAACAGATGTTATTACTATTCTATTATATAACAGACATTATTAATTTTTGGTAAATTTCTATAGTCCGCAACTACGCCTCTCATTTTGTATATCGTGGAATAGTCGGTACTATTTGTAGACCACGGAACATTAGACACCCAATTTTCAGTGCGCCAGCCCGAGAACCTGCAATACAAAAACTACCTATGTATGCAATGAGGGCTACAAATTTCGTATCTATAAAACTAAAAATCTACTTTATACAAATGCATATTTCGTATGTATAATTTATTTACTAAATATCTACTTTATACAAATACATTGTTCGTATGTATAATTTATTTACTAAATATCTACTTTATACAAATACATATTTTGTATGTATAATTTATTTATTTCTGGTGACTTTCTATGTCCTAGTTTTAAAAATAACCAATTCGGTAATGCTAAATTTTTTGTGTCCAACAACTATTCAAACATTGATAATTTTTTATATTTTTTCAAGAAGAACTAATTCGGGAATACTATGTTCTGCACGCAAACCACATGTATTTCAACTTTCTAGTCACCTGCCTGTACTAGGTCACATTTACTCCCATACCAACCTAGTAGGAACTATGTTGTCATGCAACACTTGTTTTGTTATTATTCAACCTCTCATCTGGAGTAACCATCATCATGGAGTTACCAAGACTTACCACCTTCCCATCATGAGACCCCGATGACCATTGCATTATTTTAATATACATTTTTGAAAAGTGTGAATTCTTTGGAATAACTATTATTTTAATATTATTATGGGAGAACATGCATTATTATAATATATGTTTGAATTGTGTTGTTGGACTAAGGAGTGAGCTTAGTCAATTGGAGTGTGTCATCGGGAGCTTATCCATAGGAGTAAGCTTAGTTCATGGGAGAGGGCATGTGATCTATGTTGGGTTGAAGATTTTGAGATGCATTTTAATAATTATATGTGGGAGGGGGTGATATTTTATTATTTTTTAATTCTTGTATTGATTTTGATTCCACATGAGTGAGAAATAGTTTGATCAGTTTTGTTATGTAAATTTCAAATATATAGTTATTTTAAAATTAATATTGTTTATTATTATTTATTTATTTTTGTTTATATATATAAATCTTAGAATACATACTTTTTTTATTTATGCTATGATTTTTTTGTGAAATCAACCATTTCTAAAATGAGTTATACGTCAGTATAAGAGATTCATATGTATGATCTAAAAAAAAGAAATTATTTTGATCATGTTAAGACCCTCGTAGCAACGAACAAAAGACCTTGTAATTTCAAGTATATATTGACTTTCATAATTTAAAATAATAATAATAATAATAATAATATAAATTTCCAAAAAATACAACACACTAAATAACTGGTTGTTCTCGACAATTATGCAAGTTTTTGGAAAGGAATTCCATTATTAAGGTACTCAACACCTACACAAAAAGAGACATATACCTTATATTTTGTTGGAAAAAATAAGGTACGACTGTTTAAAAAAATCAAATTTCACTAAGTTATTCACAATTTCTATGAATAAAAGTTGTATATTCTAATTCAATTTTCTACACTTCATCTTTTTTCACCATATTCAAATTCATTTTAAAAGCATATTGAATAATCCCTCCAAATTAAGAGATAGTTGTTTTTCCATGTTTGCATTGTCACTAACTCATCATGAGAGACTACCATTAACTTGCACTCACCCATGAATAAATTCATTGGTATAAATATTATATTTTCATACATAAATAATTCATAAAAGATCCAAGGTGAAGGTGGAGGGTATGGAAAAAGATTTAAATAAAACAGAAATTAAATTCTGAGCTTTTTAATTTTAATTTTTAATTTACATCAACTCCAATTTTAGAGTATTTTCTAATCTTGTAAACTCGATTGGATTGCATTTGATGGAATACGAATCCATCCTCCTTGACTAGTTGGCACTAGTTGATCATGGAGTCAAGGTAATCATAATTGGCATTCTATCACTAATGACTAGCTTTAATTTGAACTTCACGGGTCATGGTAATCATAATTGGCATTTTATCGCTAATGACTAGCTTTAATTTGAGCTTCACTTTCTTTTAACTCTTTAACAACATAAACCTTAAAAACTGATTAACCTTATCTACACTTGAAATCTAGCTATTATGATTCCAATAGGTGGGACCCTCCTTGCTTCCACCACCTATTACACTAGGTTGGAAAAATACACCTACTAGCTCTTCAAATCCAAGTACACAGTGAACAGAATTTGCATTAGATTCTAAGTGATCAAACTTAACTCCATCTTAACTTGCTTTTACCTCGTCAACAACATCAACCTAGAAATCTTCAATTTGAAACTACTTTATCTACACTTACAAATCCAGCTATTGCTTTGAACATCTCCAATTTGTAAGACCCTCCCTTACATACACCTCCTATTACATTAGGTTAAAAAATTATACGTCTAGATATCTAATGACCCCAACCATCTAATTTTCGTAATGACCCCAACCATCTAATTATCCTACTAATGCATAATTCATTAATTAAATAGTTCCTAAAAAAAATACAATAATAGGAATTGAATTCCTACTAACCAACATCATCTTAATCTTAACTTTCTTTTTCACCTTCAAACCTTTAACTTTCTTTTTCACCTTCAAAACATTAACGAGACCCTACCTTGTTTGCACCAGAAAATGGAGTTAAAACAGTTCATCTTATTGTAGTGATTATGTTTGAGAAATTGTGGCGAGTAGATCTTATTCTTTTAATAAAAAATAATAGTGTTCATGATAAAGTTGTAATTAAATTTATTTTATTTTATACAACATGAAGTAATCGTGAACGATCTTAAAGAGAATACCGAGGTAAAGAGAATAGAGGGAGAGATCGCTAACTGAAACTGGAATGGCCTGAAATAAAGGCGGTTTCTGAACTTGGAAGGACAGTGCCAATTTTCAACATATTTTTTTAAATCTTTTGAATTCTGACAAGACCATTGTGACTCTGTATTCTTCATCTTTACTGTCTGGGTAGACAAATCTCATGAAATCCTTGTTCATAATACAAATATAATAATATTAGAATATAAAATAGGCAACAAAAGCTTTTGTAAAAACCCAGACGAAACTATGAACCACACTACAATGTCAAGCAAAGGTGAACGAACTGCCGCACTAAAGAAAAAAGAGATAGATCATTTCGGTGGTTTTTTCTCATGAGGGATATCATTTCTTCTTCACAAGATATGCATATTGTTAGTTCCCTTGTGATGCAAAAAATATGGGAATATTGGATGATTTTTGCACTAACTCTTAATTAATATTGGTTTGGCTATAAGAAATTTTGATTTGTCTTTCCACTTAATCCAGGACTGCAGCAGGACTGCAGAAGCCCTAGGGTCTCTTTGTTTGAGCTTAGTGGTTAGCACAACATTATGCCAGTATAATCTTATATTGAATTCTCTTACCTCCTTTGGTAATGCCTTCTGCGCTTTCCTCTTCCTTTTGAAATCTTGTATATTTTCTTGTTGTTTAGCATTCCATTGCTCAACAAAATATTTTTCTTTCTTCACTTGCCTAATCATACTCTTCAACTCCTTTACTCTGTCTTTTTCTTTCCTTGCTTCCACCTTGAATTCTGAATATTCCTCTACTGGCACAGGTAAGTTCAAATCTATTGAAGCTTGGGGTTTCCTTAGTTTAATTACATATTTTGAAGATAGCCCAATACTGAGGTCTTCTTCTTCTGTTCTTTCTGAGTCTCTGGTTTCTGGAAGATCTTGCAGTTGATCTAGTTCTGGAAAAATATCATTTCTCTCATCATTAACCGCATATGTGCCTTTAAATGTAGATTTAGATACTGACGTTGACTTTGTAGTTTCCTTGGTCACAGGTCTTCTGTAGTACTGTGCAATCTTCTTTCCCTTTTCACATTTCTTCTTTTGTTCTTCAGATTCCTTCTTTGACCTATGTAAAAAAGATGTGAAAGCCTGTAGTTTGATCCCTTTCTTGGAGTCTTATGAGTTGTCCTTCTTCAACTCCTTTACTCTGTCTTTTTCTTTCTTTGCTTCCACCTTGAATTCTGAATATTCCTCTACTGGCACAGGTAAGTTCAAATCTATTGAAGCTTGGGGTTTCCTTAGTTTAATTACATATTTTGAAGATAGCCCAATACTGAGGTCTTCTTCTTCTGTTCTTTCTGAGTCTCTGGTTTCTGGAAGATCTTGCAGTTGATCTAGTTCTGGAAAAATATCATTTCTCTCATCATTAACCGCATATGTGCCTTTAAATGTAGATTTAGATACTGACGTTGACTTTGTAGTTTCCTTGGTCACAGGTCTTCTGTAGTACTGTGCAATCTTCTTTCCCTTTTCACATTTCTTCTTTTGTTCTTCAGATTCCTTCTTTGACCTATGTAAAAAAGATGTGAAAGCCTGTAGTTTGATCCCTTTCTTGGAGTCTTATGAGTTGTCTTCTATGATTATGAGGTTCTCCTTCTTGATGGAAGGATGAAACATGGATTTTGAGTTCAGTCTGAATTTATTTGTAGCTCTGGTAGAATTTCTTCTAGGACATTTAGGTACAGGTGTGTTCTTCTTACTTTGTTTCTTACATTTTGTAGTCTTCTTGCCTATAGGTTGTTGCTTCTATTTAGATGGACTTTGAACTGGACTTGTGATGTAATCTTCATGTTCATCAAATTCCCTTTTTATATCTAGATCAAAATGGATGTCAGCCTCTTCATCCATTTTAAGTTTCTTACCTCGACTAGTAGTGTCTTTTTCATTAATTTTACCCATAGGAAAATCACCATTAGCTTGTTGGGTTTGTAATTTTCTCTTGCCACCACGAGTTACCCTGGCTGCAGGGGAATTTTCTTTCATCAAAACCTCAGTGTCTTGAGAGGTCTATTTCTCTTTAACAAGTTTCTTCTCCTTGGCATTTTTATACTTAGTTTCATGTAGATTAGATTTTAATGACTGGATTAACCAACCCCTAGACCTCTGGACTTCATTTAAGGAAAATAATACCAACGTTTTGATCAACCCTTGATGAAAAAGACTGTTTTTTGTTGTTGCAGGGTGTGACTGAATCCTCTTAGACATCTTGGATAAAATTTTTAATAAGAAATAAGGTAGGTTAAGAGGGTAATACGATAGAGGGTAATAGGTTAAGAGGGTAATACCATTTACATGGATCAATGGTGTAATACGATAGAGATGGACCAGAGAAAATCTACCTTCACATGTAATGTACATGTGGATAATCAATAGAGCAGTGTGACATTCTTTCCTCACCCAGCTGTGTGGGATACCCTGGCTCCAATTGGGGTTTTTCTTTTCTGGAATAAAAAACCGATTAACAAATTCCATGACTACATTTTATTTCTTCCAACATCTTTCCCCATATACTGGTAACCTGCAAGTTTTAGCTATGGAATGCTCAGTCACATGCATCAAAAGTTTACCAACTACAAATTCGAAACCATAGAAATTATATGAAAATGTCATATAGATATGCTCATCATGTCCCTAGAATGTCGAGAAGAAGTCGAACCAACCAACATCCTTGAATTTATGTGCCATATGAGGAAATGCTTCGAGCAATTATGTCCCTTCAAGGTCCAATATGGTTATCTGACCACTCTTTTTGGGTGCCATAACACTGATACGATCCTGCATAAAATTCCAAGAAGATCGAGGGTTCGATCTCCAACTTTCGAGGGTTGTTGAAAACTGATATTTTATCTCTTTACTTGCAAAGCATGCATAGAATAACATACATACTAAAATAGGCAGATAACGATTTCATTCATATGGAATGATAATCGAGCGTGTTGATTTGATGTCGAGGTGGCAAGTACAACTCGATCCTTTGAATTTAGTTGTCATCATAAGAATAACAACCTGAAATAGATCATAAAGAGATGTGCAAATCCTCTAATAATGTTTTTGGACGTTAGAACACGATATGGGTAGGGTGGCGCATGCAAAACAATGATTACTCCTGGCGTTGCAAGAATAGCGCTATTCTTGCAGCGCCTTTTCCACTTTGACAAAAATTGAAAATTCAAATGAGGAAAAGACAAGTGATGTTATAGAAATCTTTCATATCATATCCTAATCTTCAAAAACTTCAAAATCATTTAAAAAGTGCATAAAAAGATTTAAAATAAGTTGTCAAGCTAGGAAGGGAAAAACAAAGTTTAATAAAAAATCATGGAAAATGGGTAGGAAAGGGACTAAGGACACCCAATCAGTGAAAAACAAGGTTAAGTACTAACACCTCTCAAGGATGGAGTGGTCAAGCGAATGAAGTGGGTCTGCAAATCTACTCCTGAAAAACCAAAAAATGAGATCAATCATGCGATTAAAAGGAGACTTGCCAATACACTATGAATATTATATTCCCTACCAAGTAAACTTATAAAGGACTGTTGGTTTTCTCCAACAATAATCATGGGTGGTTGTAGATAAGTATCTTGTTATTATGTGTGCCAAGTCTCAACTCAAAACAAGTATTAGTGATTTTTTGATTCAGACTTAGAGTTTGAAACAAAAGAGTAGGATCCACATGTGAAAGCATAAATATGAAGATATGAAGCACAACATGCAAGAAGGAAGATGCATAATTTGATTTATCAATCAGAAAAATCATCAACACCAAACTCATTCAAGATAATCATTAATCAAGATCAAACCCCCAACTCCATCAACGTAGACAAAAAATAAACATTAGGCTCAAGCAGTAGAGGATTAGTTATTAGGGATGAAAGTTTAGTAAGGGGGGGCTTTCCTTTTTCTTTTACAAGAAAAGTAAA